>CADCXT010002046.1:0-63572 GCA_902806775.1 Microtus agrestis
GTATAGTTTGTGTACATTTGGTATATATTTTCTGTACATTGCATACATTGTGTATATTTTTTATACATTTTGTGTATATCGTTTACATTTTGTTTATATTTTGTACATTTTTTAAACTTTTTGTGTACATTGTGTGCATTGTGTACATTTGTGTATATTGTGTACATTTTGTGTACATTTTGTACAGTTTTTGTATATTTTGTGCACATTGTGTACATTTTGTGAATATTTTCTGTACATTGTGTACATTTTTTGAACATTTTTTGTACCTTTAGTTGATTGTTAAATTTTTTACATTTTGTGTATATTGTATACATTTTTTGTACATTTTGTGTACATAATGTACATTGTGTTCATTTTTTGTATATGTTGAGTACATTTTGTGTACATTGTGCATTGTGTATATTTTGTGTAGATTGTGCATATTGTGTACATCTTGTGTACATTTTCTTTGCATTGTGTACATATTGTGTACATTTTGTGTACATTGTGTGTATTCTGTACATTTTTTGTACATTTTGTATACATTGTGTACATTTTGGGTACATGTTTTGCACATTGTGTACATTGTGTACCTTTTTTGTACATTTTGTGTACATTGTGTAAAGTTTGTACTATCTTTGTACGTTTTGTGTACATTGTGTATATTGTGTAAATTTGGTTACATTGTGTACATTTTCTGTACATCATATACATTTTTTGTACATTGTGTACATTTTGTGTACATTTCGAATACATTGTGTACATTTTCAACATTCTCTGTACATTTTGTGTACATTGTGTATATTTTGTACATAATTTTTGTTCATTTTGAGTATATCGTGTACATTGTGTACATTTTGTGTACATTGTATACATTTTTTTGTACATTTTGTGTACATTGTGTACATTTGTGTACATTGTTTACATTTTGTACATTTTTTTAAATTTTGTGTACATTTGGTGCATTGCGTATATTTTGTGTACAGTTTGAACAGATGTATATTATTGTACATTTTGTGTACATTGTGTACATTTGTGTACATTGTGTACATTTTGTACATATTGTAAATATTGTGTACATTTTGTATATCGTGTATATTATTTGTACATTTTGTGTACGTTGTGTACATTTTGTGTACATTGTGTACATTGTGTACTTTTTTACAAATTGTTTATATTGTGTACATTGTGTATATTTTGTGAACATTTGGTGTACATTTTGTGTACATTGCATACATTGTGTATATTTTTATACATTTTGTGTATATCGTTTACATTTTGTTTATGTTTTGTACATTTTTTGAACTTTTTGTGTACATTGTGTGCATTATGTACATTTGTGTATATTGTGTACATTTTGTGTACGTTTTGTACAGTTTTTGTATATTTTGTGCACATTGTGTACATTTTGTGCATTGTTTACATTTTTTACATTTTGTGTATATTGTGCACCTTTTTTGTATATGTTGTGTACATTTTGTACATTGTGTACATTTTGTGTATATTGTGTACATTTTGTGTACATTGTATACATTGGGTACTTTTTTTTTACAAATTGTTTATATTGTGTACATTGTGTACATTTGGTGTACATTGTAAATATTTTGTGTACATTTTGTGTACATTGCATACATTGTGTATATTTTTATACATTTTGTGTATATAGTTTACATTTTGTGTATATTTTGTACATTTTTTGAACTTTTTGTGTACATTGTGTGCATTGTGTACATTTGTGTATATTGTGTACATTTTGTGAATATTTTCTGTACATTGTGTACTTTTTTGAACATTTTGTGTACCTTGTGTGCATTGTTTACATTTTTTACATTTTGTGTATATTGTGTACATTTTTTGTATATGTTGTGTACATTTTGTACATTGTGTACATTTTGTGTATATTGTGTACATTTTGTGTACATTTTGTACATTTTTTGTACATGTTGTGTACATTGTGTATATTTTTTGTATATTTTGTATACATTGTGTACCTTGTGTACTTTTTGTGTACATTTTGCGTACATTTTGTACATTTTTTGTACATGTTGGCTACATTGTGTATATTTTTTGTATATTTTGTTTACATCATGTACCTTGCGTACTTTTTGTGTACATTTTGTGTACATTGTATACATTGTGTATATTTTTTGTACCTTTTGTGTACATTGCATAGATTTTGAACATTTTAGGTACGTTTTGTGTACATTGTGTATAATTTGTGTACATTGTGTACATTTTGGGTACATTGTTTACATTGGATACATTTTTTGTTCATTGTGTATATTGTGTATATTTTGTGTAGGTTGTGCACATTGTGTCCATGTTGTGTACATTTTCTGTGCATTGTGTACATTTTGTGAACATTTTGTGTACTTTGTGTACATTTGTGTACATTGTGTACATTTTGTACATTTTTTGTACATTTTGTGTACATTCTGTGCATTGTGTATATATTTTGTACATTTTGTATATCGTGTATATTATTTGTACATTTTGTGTACATTGTGTACATTTTGTGTACATTGTGCACATTGTGTACATTTCTATATATTTTGTACATTTTGTACAATTTTTTGTACATTTTGTACATTGTGTGTCCATTGTGAACACTGTGTACATTTTTTGTACATTTTGTGTTTATTGTGTACATTTTGTATATCATGTATAATATTTGTACATTTTGTGTACATTGTGTATATTTTGTGTACATTGTGTACATTTTGTGTACATTGTGTACATTTTTTCTACAAATTGTTTATATTGTGTACATTGTGTATATTTTGTGTACATTTGTATACATTTTGTGTACATTGCATGCATTGTATATTTTTTGTACATTTTGTGTATATTGTGTACATTTTGTGTATATTTTGAACATTTTTTTACATTTTGTGTACATTCTGTGCATTGTGTATATATTTTGTACATTTTGTATATCGTGTATATTATTTGTACATTTTGTGTACATTGTGTACATTGTGCACATTGTGTACATTTCTATATATTTTGTACATTTTGTATATCGTGTATATTATTTGTACATTTTGTGTACATTGTGTACATTGTGCACATTGTGTACATTTCTATATATTTTGTACATTTTGTACAATTTTTTGTACATTTTTTGTACATTTTGTACATTGTGTGTCCATTGTGAACACTGTGTACATTTTTTGTACATTTTGTGTTTATTGTGTACATTTTGTATATCGTGTATAATATTTGTACATTTTGTGTATATTGTGTATATTTTGTGTACATTGTGTACATTTTGTGTACATTGTGTACATTTTGTACATTTTGCATATTTTGTGTCCATTGTGAACATTGTGTATATTTTTTGTACATTTTGTGTACATTGTGTACATTTTTTCTACAAATTGTTTATATTGTGTACATTGTGTACATTTTGTGTACATTTTGTATATTTTGTGTACATTTGTATACATTTTGTGTACATTGCATACATTGTATATTTTTTGTACATTTTGTGTATATTGTGTACATTTTGTGTATATTTTGAACATTTTTTTACATTTTGTGTACATTGTGTGCATTGTGTACATTTGTGTATATTATGTACATTTTGTGTAGTTTTTGTACATTTTTTCTATATGTTGTGCACATTGTTTACACTTTGTGTACATTTTTGGTACATTGTGTACATTTTGTAAACAGGTTGTTTACATTGTGTACGTTGTGTACATTTGTGTACAATGTGTACATTTTGTACCTTTTGTGTACATTTTGTGTACATTTTGTATACATTGTATATATTGTGTACATTTGGTGTACATTTTCTGTACATTGCATACATTGTTTATATTTTTTATACATATTGTGTATATCGTTTACATTTTGTGTATATTTTGTACATTTTTTGAACTTTTTGTGTACATTGTGTACATTTGTGTATATTTTGTACATTTTGTGTACGTTTTGTACATTTTTTGTACTTTTTGTGCCCATTGTGTACATTTTCTGTACATTGTGTACATTTTTGAACTTCTTGTATACATTGTGTGCATTTTATACATTTTTGTATATTGTGTACATTTTGTGTAGGTTTTGTACATTTTTTGTACATTTTGTGTACATTGTGTACATTTTTTGTATATGTTGTATACATTTTGTACATTTTGTGTACATTTTGTGTATATTGTGTACATTTTGTGTACATTTTCTCTACATTGTATACATTTTGTGAATATTTTGTGTACCTTGTGTGCATTGCATACATTGTGTACATTTTGTACATTTTTTGTACATTTTGTGTACATTGTGTACATTTTTTGTACATGTTGTGTACGATGTGTATATTTTTTGTATATTTTGTTTACATTGTGTACCTTGTATACTTTTTGTGTATATTTTGTAGATTTTTTGTATATTTTGTGTACAATGTGTAAATTTTTTGTACATGTTGTGTACATTGTTTGCATTGTGTACATTTTATGTATATTCTTTGTACATTCTGTACGTTTTTTGTATATGTTGTGTACATTGTGTACATTTTGTGAACATTTTCTGTGCATTTTGTACATTTTGTGAACATTTTGTGTAGATCGTGTAGATGGTGTACATTTGTGTACATTTTGTACATTTTTTGTACATTTTGTGCATTGCGTATATTTTGTGAAAATTTTGTATATCATGTATATTATCAGTACATTTTGTGTACATTTTGTGTACATTGTGTACATTTCTGTACATTGTGTACATTTTATACATATTTTTGTACATTTTGTGTACATTTTGTACATTATGTACATTCTGTGTACATTGTGTACATTTCTGTACATTGTGTACATTTTATACATATTTTTGTACATTTTGTTTACATTTTGTACATTGTGTACATTTTGTGTACATTGTGAACATTGTGTACATTTTTGTACATTTTGTGTATATTGTGTACATTGTGAACATTGTGTACATTTTTGTAAATTTTGTGTATATTGTGTACATTGTGTACATATGTGTATATTTTTTGTACATTGCGTACATTGTGTATATTTTTTCTACAAATTGTTTACATTGTGTTCATTGTGTACATTGTGTGTACATTGTACATATTGTGTACATTTTGTGTACATGTTGTATACATTGTGTATATTTTTGTACATTTTTGTATATTGTGATCATTGTGTACATTTTTTGTATATTGTGTACATTTTGTACATTGTATATATTTTGTGTACATTTTTGTACATTGTGGAAACTGCGTACATTTTTGTACATGGTGTACATTTTGTTCATTGTTTATATTTTGTGTTCAATGTGTACAATTTGTACAATTTTGTACATTTTGTGTACATTGTGTACATATTTTGGACATTTTGTGTACATTGTGTACATTTTATGTACATTTTGTGTACATTGTGTGTATTCTGTACATTTTTTGTACATTTTGTATACATTGTGTACATTTTGGGTACATGTTTTGCACATTGTGTACATTGTGTATCTTTTTTGTACATTTTGTGTATATTGTGTAAAGTTTTTACTATCTTTGTACATTTTTTGTACATTGTGTACATTTGGTGTACATTGTGTACATTTTCTGTACATCGTATACATTTTTTGTACATTGTGTACATTTTGTGTACATTTCGTAAACATTGTGTACATTTTCAACATTTTCTGTACATTTTGTGTACATTTTGTACATAATTTTTGTTCATTTTGAGTATATCGTGTACATTGTGTACATTTTGTGTACATTATATACATTTTTTTGTACATTTTGTGTACATTGTTTACATTTTGTACATTTTTTTAAATTTTGTGTACATTTGGTGCATTGCGTATATTTTGTGTACAGTTTGTACGTAGTGTATATTATTGTACATTTTGTGTACTTTGTGTACATTTCTGTACATTGTGTACATTTTGTACATTTTTATACATATTGTATATATTGTGTACATTTTGTATATCGTGTATATTATTTGTACATTTTGTGTACGTTGTGTACATTTTGTGTACATTGTGTACTTTTTTTACAAATTGTTTATATTGTGTACATTTGGTGTACATTGTGTACATTGTGTATATTTTCTGAACATTTGGTGTACATTGCATACATTGTGTATATTTTTATACATTTTGTGTATATCTTTTACATTTTGTGTATATTTTGTACATTTTTTGAACTTTTTGTGTACATTGTGTGCATTGTGTACATTTGTGTATATTGTGTACATTTTGTATACGTTTTGTATATTTTTTGTACATTTTGTGCACATTCGGTACATTTTGTGAATATTTTATGTACATTCTGTACATTTTTTTGAACATTTTGTGTACCTTATGTGCATTGTTAACATTTTTTTACATTTTGTGTATGTTGTGTAAAATTTTTGTATATGTTGCGTACATTTTGTACATTGTGTACATTTTGTGTATATTGTGTACATTTTCTCTACATTGTGTACATTTTGTGAATATTTTGTGTACCTTGTGTGCATTGCGTACATTTGTGTACATTGTGTATATTTTGTACATTTTTGTACATTGTGTATATTGTGTACATTTTTTGTATATGTTGTGTACATTTTGTACATTGTGTACATTTTGTGTATATTGTGTACATTTTGTGTACATTTTGTACATTTTTTGTACATGTTCTGTACATTGTGTATATTTTTTGTATATTTTGTTTACATTGTGTACCTTGTGTACTTTTTGAGTACATTTTGTACATTTTTTGTACATGTTGTGTACATTTTGTATATTTTTTGTATATTTTGTTTACATCGTGTACCTTGTGTACTTTTTGTGTACATTTTGTGTACATTGTATACATTGTGTACATTTTTTGTACCTTTTGTGTACATTGCATAGATTTTGAAAATTTTAGGTACGTTTTGTGTACATTGTATACATTGTGTATAATTTGTGTACATTTTGTGTATATTGTGGACATTTTGTGTACATTTTATACATTTTTTGTACATTTTGTTTAAATTGTGTACATTTCATGTACATTGTGTGTTTGTGTACATTTTTTGTACATTTCATATACATTGTGTACATTTTGTGTACATTGTGTACATTTTATGTACATTTTGGTACATTGTGGTCATTGTGTACATTTTTTGTGCATTGTGTAGATTTTGTACATTGTGTATATTTTGTGTACATTTTTGAACATTGTGGACACTGTTTACATTTTTGTACATGGTGTACATTTTGTAAATTGTGTATATTTTTTGATCAATCTGTACATTGTCTACAGTTATGTACATTTTGTGTACATTGTGTACATTTTATGTACATTTTGTGTACATTGGGTGCATTGTGTACATTTTTTGTACATTTTGTGTACATTGTGTACGTTTTTTGTATATGTTGTGTACATTGTGTACACTTTGTGTAGATTTTTCACATTGTGTACATTCTGTGAACATTTTCTCTACATTGTGTACATTTTGTGAACTTTTTGTGTACATTGTGTGCATTGTGTACATTTTGTGTACATTTTGTATATTTTTTGTACATTTTGTATACATTGTGTACATTGTGTACATTTTTAGTACCTTTTGTTTACATTGCGTAGATTTTGTACATTTTAGTTACGTTTTGTGCACATTGTGTACATTTTGTATAATTTGTATACATTTTGTACATGGTGTACATTTTGTACATTGTTTATATTTTGTGTTCAATGTGTACATTTTGTACAATTTTGTCCATTTTGTGTACAATGTGTAAATTTTTTGTACATGTTGTGTACATTGTTTGCATTGTGTACATTTTATGTATATTCTGTGTACATTCTGTACGATTTTTGTATATGTTGTGTACATTGTGTACATTTTGTGAACATTTTCTGTGCATTTTGTACATTTTGTGTAGATTGTGTAGATGGTGTACATTTGTGTACATTTTGTACATTTTTTGTACATTTTGTGCATTGCGTATATTTTGTGTAAATTTTGTATATCATGTATATTATCAGTACATTTTGTGTACATTTTGTGTACATTGTGTACATTTTATACATATTTTTGTACATTTTGTTTACATTTTGTACATTGTGTACATTTTGTGTACATTGTGAACATTGTGTACATTTTTGTACATTTTGTGTATATTGTGTACATTGTGAACATTGTGTACATTTTTGTACATTTTGTGTATATTGTGTAAATTGTGTACATTTGTGTAGATTTTTTGTACATTGCGTACATTGTGTATATTTTTTCTACAAATTGTTTACATTGTGTTCATTGTGTGTACATTGCATATATTGTGTACATTTTGTGTACATGTTGTATACATTGTGTATATTTTTTGTACATTTTTGTACATTGTGATCATTGTGTACATTTTTTGTATATTGTGTACAATTTGTACATTGTATATATTTTGTGTACATTTTTGTACATTGTGGAAACTACGTACAATTTTGTACATGGTGTACATTTTGTACATTGTTTATATTTTGTGTTCAATGTGTACATTTTGTACAATTTTGTACATTTTGTGTACATTGTGTACATATTTTGGACATTTTGTGTCCATTGTGTACATTTTGTAGATTTTTTGTATATCTTGTGCACATTATGTACATTTGTTGTACAAGTTGGGTACATTGTGTACATTTTGTATATCTTTTGTACATTTTGTGTACATTGTGTGCATTGTGTACATTTTTTGTACATTTTGTATACATTGTGTACATTGTGTATATTTATTGTATATGTTGTTTCCATTGTGATCATTGTGTACATTTTGTGTAGATTGTGCACATTGTGAATATTTTCTGTACTTTTTCTGTACATTGTGTACATTTTGTGAGCATTTTGTGTACATTGTGTACATGTTTTGTACATGTTGTGTACATTGTGTATGGTTTTTGTACATTTTGTGTACATTGTGAATATTGTGTACAATTTGTGTACCTGTAGTATACATTGTGTACACTGTGTACATTTTTTGTACATTTTGTATCCATTGTGTACATTTTGTACATTTTCTGTACGTTTTGTACATTTTGTGAACATTTTGTGTACATTGTGTACATTGTGTACATCGTGTACATTGTGTACATTTTTTGTAGATGTTGTGTAAATTGTGTATATTTTTTGTACATTCTGTTTACATTATGTACCTTGTGTACTTTTTGTGTACATTTTGTGTACATTGTGTACATTTTTGTACCTTTTGTGTACATTGCATAGATTTTGTACATCTTAGGTAAGTTTTGTGTACATTGTGTACATTTTGTGTACATTGTGTACATTTTGTGTACATTTCATACCTTTTTTGTACATTTTGTGTTCATTGTGTACATTTTGTGTATATTGTGTGTATTGTGTACATTTTTTGTACATTTCGTGTACATTGCATACATTTTGGTTACATGTTGTGACATTGTGTATATTTTTTGTACATTTTGTGTACATTGTGTACAGTTTGTACAATCTTTGTACTTTTTACGTACATTTTGTGTACATTGTTTACATTGTGTACATTTCTTTTACATTGTATTCATTTTTTGTACATTGTGTAAATTTTGTGTACATTTTGTGTACAATTTGTATACATTGTGTACATTTTCAACATTTTGTGTACAGTTTGTGTACAATGTGTACATTTTTTGTTCATTTTGAGTATATCGTGTACATTGTGTACATTTTTTGACCATTTTTTGTTTATTGTGTACATTTTGTGTACATTGTGTACGTTTTGTGTACATTGTGTACATTTTTATACATTGTGTACATTTTCTGTACAGTTTATATATTTTTTGTATATTTTGTACACATTGTGTACCTTTTGTTTATATTTTGTACCTTGTGTACATTTTATGTACATTGTGTACATTTTTTGTACATTTTGTGTACATTGCGTAGATTTTGTACATTATTTTACGTTATGTGTACATTGTTTATATTTTGTATAAATTGTGTACATTTTGTACATTTTGTGTATATTTTGTACATTTGGTACATTTTGTGTATATTGTGTACATTTTGGATACATTCTGTTCATTGCGTACATTTTTTTGTACATTTTGTGTACATTGTGTATATTGTGTACATTTTTTGTATATGTTGTGTACATTTTGGGTACATTGTGTACTTTTTGTATATTTTGTGTAGATTGTGTACATTTTGTGTACTTTTTCTGTGCATTGTGTACATTTTGTGTACATTGTGTACATTTTCTGTACATTTGGTGTACATTTTGTGTACATTGTATACATTATGTTTATTTTTGGTACATTTCGTGTATATTGTGTACATTTCATGTACATTGTGTACGTTTTGTGTACATTGTGTACATTTTGTGTACATTGTGTACAGTTTATGTACATTGTGTACATCTTTTGTATATTTTTTTTCCATTGTGTACATTCTGTTTACATTTTGTGTACCTTGTGTACATTTTTTGTACATTTTGTGTACATTGTGTACTTTGTGTACATTGTGTACCTTTTGTGTACATTGTGTACATTTTTTTGTACATTTTGTATACATTGTGTACATTGTGTACATGTTGTATACATTGTGTATATTTTTGTACATTGTGTACATTTTGTACATTGTGTACATTTTGTACATTGTGTATATTTTGTGTTCATTGTGTACATTGGGTACAATTTTGTACATTTTGTGTACATTGTGAACATTTTTTTGGACATTTTGTGTACATTGTGTACATTTTGTGTACATTGTGTAAGTTTTTTGTACATTTTGTGTACATTGTGTACATTTCTTGTACATTTTGTGTATTTTATATAAATTTTTTTACATTGTATACATTGTGTACATTGTCTACATTTTTGGCCATTTTTTGTATATTGTGTACATTTTTCTACATTTTGTGTACATTGTGTACATTTCGTGTACATTGTGTACATTTTCTGTGCCTTTTATATATTTTTTTGTATATTTTGCGTACATTGTGTACATTTTGTTTATATTGTGTACCTTGTGTATATTTTACGTACATTTTGTGTACATTGTGTAATTTTCTTGTACATTTTGTGTATACATTTTTGTAAATTTTTTTACGTTGTATATATTGTGTACATTTTTTGACCATTTTTTATATTGTGTACATTTTGTGTACGTTTTTTGTACACTGTGTACATTTTATGTACATTGTGTACATTTCATGTATATTGTGTACATTTTCTGTACATTTCATATATTTTTTCCATATTTTGTGTACATTGTGTACATTCTGTTTATATTTTGTACCTTTTGTACATTTTATGTACAATTTGTGTACATTGTGTACATTTTTTGTACCTTTTGTGAACATTGCATAGATTTTTTTATTTATTTATTTATTTTTGTCTCTATTAACAGCTTTAATTGGGTGTGGGGCAATAGAACTATTCTTAGCACAACTATGGGTGTGGGGTTCCCTGCAGACTCGCCAGGGTGATGGTCCTGTAATGATTTTTAGGGGGAAACGGCTCCCAACAGATCCCCCTTTCTCTTATATAAAGGCAGGTAGTTATTACGTGGAGAGCACCAGTCAGAGTCAACCATGGTGTCAGATCTAAAGGAGAAGGGACTGAGATAAGGAGAGACCCTCCTCTCGAGTGGAGAATTAATTTACCTCTCCTGGGAACACAGGGGTGCCTGATGATTCTTAGGTCAAGTGGGGACCAGGCCTTTTTTCTTTCCACTTTACCCATCCTAGGGTTCCCAGGGCCCTGTCTTAGGTTGGGGGATTATCCTGCCATAAGTCGCCCATCCTTGAAGCTCCTCAAATAAAAGGCATCTAGCAGGATTAAAGTAAACAGATCACAGGGCACCCTGTCTTAGGCCATGTGGAGAGCGCCCTCATACCTGTACCATGCCATGTTGAGCCGGTTTCTACAACGTCTGTATGGTGTGCTATTCAGGCGAGGATTCACACTAACTCCCGTCATTGGGCCCCTGTGTCTATCATTAATGAAAAGACTGTGAGGAGCTCCTCAAACAAAAGATATAATTTTGGCACCAATAACTCCATCTCCAGACAAGAAGAAAGGGCTTTTTCCCAACCCAGTATTCACCTTTTAGTCTGGCCTATGGTATGTCCTCCTTCCTAAGTGCCTACTCCACATAAAGTTACATGTGCTGCCTGCCAAAAATTAGGGCAGTGTAAAAGGGATCAAAATCTAAAATTTTTAACATATGCATTAAACCCAAACACTTTACAGCATGTGTCAAACTTTTCCCAACATCTATAAGCAGTTACAAATATCATTAGATCAATTTCAGTAGGAATACAATGACATAGATTGATGTTATCAAATACCACCAGTTCCAGTCTCTGAGCAACAGTGACAGGAACCCCCAATTTTCCCCCTTCTTAAGTGAAGAGAGGTTAATATTTTAATTAAAATGAGTTCTGTGTCCCAAAGTTTAAAGCAGTCTGATGTTTAGTCTGCAACTCAGCTCCAAAGCAGACCAGAGTTCATGCTGCAGAAGCAGTTTAGCATTTGTGCTCCAGGACAGATGGGGGAACCTGGGTGAGGCGAGCTGGATTCAGCTACATGAAGCACATCCTGGCCCTTATGTCAGCCGGGTCTCCCTGGACTCTGGAGGCAGGATGACACCCTGCAGAGTGGTGTAGCTGGTTTTGTCAGCAGGCACTCCTTTCCTTGGGGGCAGGGAAGACAGGACGAAGGACCTCTCCTCAATCACCTCTGGAAGTCTGGAACTCCTCTGTGTCCACAGCCTCGACATCACGTCCAGATTTTATTTTCTTTCTGTGAAAAAAGCACAAACACATCCTCGACCCCAAATATATATACAGGTCGGGTTTTTTCATAATGCATTACAAGGGCTTTTTCACCTTGTCTTAGCAAAGGTCAGCTTGGTATCATCAAGCCAGATCCGTTTGCATCAGGATCTGCTGGCAACTTTTATGAGTTGCTTTGAAGGAGCCTTGTTATGCTCCATAATTTTTATTATTATTAGCCATATATGCAGTTCCTCCATTGGAAGAGCCATTTGTAAAATTTAGCATAAAATACTTTAAGGGATTTTTTGCTATAACATTAGCAAAATACAGGTGCATAAATTGTAGCAATGATCTGGGAAAAGACCATTTGTTTTGGCCTTTGAATTTAGCAAAGGCAATTGTCCAGGAATCAATCTTAAAATTATCAATGAATCTACTGTTTAGTATAAGAAACCTTGATCATAGTCAATATTTTGTTAAACCATTATCCAGATTCTATCCTGTCCTTTTATATCAGACAGGCTACTGGTTTAAATTAAGAGTTTAATATCTTAACTAGCAAAACTGAGAAGATTTAGCCGTGAGCAGCATTTTTTATAAAACTGTTGTAGAATAAGTTTTACATTTAATATACACACTTGCCATAGCTGAATTATAATTAATATACTGTATTTGTTGATTATTGTATACTTTATCTGTTGATTTATACTTTACCTGCTTGAGTACCTGTTAGGCAGCTGTTTTAAGCTCTCTATTGGAAACTGTTTTTTGTAAGAATTTTACCTAGCAGCTCAAGGTCTCCCATAAGAATATTATCACTAGAGCTTTAACCATTGGACATCCAACCAAAAGTTTGTAAGCTATCCTCCTTTTTTTAGTTTTTTTTATATTGGAAAAAAGAAATTTCTGCCTCCTCCCCACCTCCCATTTCCCTCCCCCTCCTCCCACTCCTCCCCGCCTCCCCCTCCACCTCCATATCCAGACCGAAGTGCAGTCAGGGTTCCCTGCCCTGTGGAAAGTTCAAAGTCCTCTCCCCTGAATCCTGGTCTAGGAAGGTGAACATCCAAACTGGCTAGGCTCCCACCAAGCCAGAACATGAAGTAGGATCAAAACCCGGTGCCATTGTCCTTGGCTTCTCAGCAGCCCTCATTGGGTTCACCTTCTTATTTAGCTTTTTTAGTATCACAGAATATAGACTCAATGACCATTATTTGTGACTAGAAACCAATTATGAGTGAGTATATCCCATGTTCCTCCTTTTGGGTCTGGGATACCTCACACAGGATAGTGTTTTCTATTTCCATCCATCTGCATACAAAATTCGAGAAGTCATTGTTTTTTACCGCTGAGTAGTACTCTAATATGTAAATATTCCACACTTTCTTCATCCATTCTTCCATTGAAGGGCATCTAGGTTGTTTCCAGGTTCTGGCTATTACAAACAGTGCTGCTATGAACATAGTAGAGCATATACTTTTGTTGTAGGATAAGGCCTCTCTTGGGTATATTCCCAAGAGTGGTATTGCTGGGTCCAGGGGTAGGTTGATCCCGAATTTCCTGAGAAACCGCCACACTGATTTCCAAAGTGGTTGCACAAGTTTGCATTCCCACCAACAATGGATGAGGGTACCCCTTCCTCCACAACCTCTCCAGCAAAGACTATCATTGGTGTTTTTGATTTTAGCCATTCTGAGAGGCATAAGATAATATCTCAATGTTGTTTTGATTTGCATTTCCCTGATCGCTAAGGAAGTTGAGCATGACCTTAAGTGTCTTTTGGCCATTTGGAATTCTTCTGTTGAGAATTCTCTGTTCAGTTCAGTGCCCCAATTTTTAATTGGTTTATTTAGGGTTTTAAAGTTTAGTTTCTTGAGTTCTTTATATATTTTGGAGATCAGGCCTTTGTCTGTTGCTGGGTTGGTGAAGATCTTCTCCCAGTCAGTAGGTTGCCTTTTTGTCTTAGTGACAGTGTCCTTTGCTTTACAGAATCTACTCAGTTTCAGGAGGTCCCATTTATTCAATGTTTCCCTTAATGTCTGTGCTGCTGGGGTTATACATAGGAAGCGATTTCCTGTGCCCAACTGTTGTAGGGTACTTCCCACTTTCTCTTCTATCAGGTTCAGTGTGTTAATATTGATATTGAGGTCTTTGATCCATTTGGACTTGAGTTTTGTGCATGGTGATAGATATGGGTCTATTTTCATTCTTCTACAGGTTGAGATCCAATTGTGCCAGCACCATTTGCTGAAGATTCTTTCTTTCTTCCATTGTACGTTTTTAGCTCCTTTATCAAAAAATGAGGTGTTTATAGGTTTGTGGGTTAAAATCCGGGTCTTCTGTACGATTCCATTGATCGAGTTCTCTGTTATTATGCCAGTACCACACTGTTTTCATTACTGTCGCTCTGTAATAGAGTTTGAAGTCAGGGATGGTAATGCCTCCAGAAGTTCCTTTATTGTCTAAGATTGTTTTGGCTATCCTGGGTTTTTTGTTTTTCCATATAAAGTTGATTATTGTCCTCTCAAGATCTGTGAAG
Source organism: Microtus agrestis (assembly GCA_902806775.1). Taxonomy (NCBI): domain Eukaryota; kingdom Metazoa; phylum Chordata; class Mammalia; order Rodentia; family Cricetidae; genus Microtus; species Microtus agrestis. Next base: position 15,218 of record CADCXT010002046.1, read on the forward strand.
AATTTTGATGGGACCTTGATGGGGATTGCATTGAATCTATAAATTGCTTTTAGTAGTAGAGTTTGTGTGTTTCCCTTCTTTGAGATGTGTTGGTGAAGGGACTCTAGATATCTGAGTTATTGTGAGCCTTGTTGGACTCCTTGGTTTGTGATTTTCCTTCTATTACTTTCTGTAAGGCTGGATTTGTGGCTACATACTGTTTAAATTTGTTTTTATCTTGAAAAATTTTGTTTTCTCCATTTATAGTGAACGAAAGTTTGGCTGGGTATAGTAGTCTGGGCTTGCATCCATGGTCTCTTAGTTTCTGCAGTACATCTATCCAGGACCTTCTGGCTTTCATGGTTTCCAAAGAGAAGTCAGGTGTAAGTCTGATGGGTTTGCCTTTATAAGTAACTTGGCCTTTTTCCTTTGCAGCTCTTAATATTCTTTCTTTATTCTGTATGCTTTGTGTTTTGATTATTATATGGCGAGGGGATGTTCTTTTTTGATCCAGCCTATTTGGTGTTCTGTAAGCTTCTTGGATCTTCATAGGTATATCTTTCTTTAGGTTGGGAAAGTTTTCTTCTATAATTTTATTAAATATATTTTCTGGACCGTTGAGCTGCACTTCTTCTCCTTCTTCAACTCCAATTATTCTTAGGTTTGGTCTTTTTATTGTGTCCCAGATTTCCTGAATGTTTTGTGATGAGAGCTTGTTGGATTTGCTGTTTTCATTGATCAGTGCGTTTATTTTCTCTATGGTATCTTCAGCGTCTGAGATTCTTTCTTCAATCTCTTGTATTCTGTTGGTTATACTCGTTTCTGTAGTTTCTATTCGTTTACCTAGATTCTCTATGTCCAGACGGCCCTCTGTTTGTGTTTTCTTCCTTGTCTCCATTTCAGTTTTCAGGTCTTGAACTGTTTCCATTATCTGTTTGATTGTTTTTCCTTGGTTTCCTAGGGTATCATTCACTGATTTATTCAATTCTTCAAACTTTCTGTTATACTTCTCATCTATTTCTATGAGGGTATCATTCACTGATTTATTAAATTCTTCAAACTTTCTGTTATACTTCTCATCCATTTCCATGAGGGCGTTTTTTACATGCAGTTTAAGGATGTCAATCACTTTCAAAGATTCCATTTTTTCTCCTTCTTCTTGATTAAGGTGTTCATGTCCTCCTGATGTGGGGTCCCTGGGTTCAGGTGGTTTCATGCTGTTTTTCAGATTGTTGGGTGAATTCCTGCATTGGCGCCTGCCCATCTCTTCCTCCGAATGCTCCCCTAAGGATCTTCTTTTACAGGATCAGGTCTCCTTGCCCACTGATGTTACTTCCTTGTGTTGGGACTCTCCCGTGATGGCTCTCTAGGTGCCCCAGTGATGGATCTCCTGGAGCCAAGATCAGCTCTCCTTGCTGGTTGGGAAGCTTGTAAACAAGGTGGCTACCTGCGCGTGCAGGCAGGGTACTGAGGACAGAGGAATTCGCGCCCGCCCGGCTGCCCTCTGGATACTGCCCCAGCGCCCAGACAGGCTGAGCTGGGTGATGTTATTTGCCCAGAAATGGCAGGGAGAGAGAAGTGAGGGAGGGTTCTGGGAACACGCTGGGTTAGGTATGAAGAGAGAGGCGGTATGCAGGAATATAGGGCCTGCAGGAAACAGTTCCCTGACCCGCTGCGGCCGCGGGTCAGAGACTCACTCACCCCGAGAAGGTTCTTCTGGTGCCGAGATCAGCACTCCTTGCTGGTTGGGTCGCTTGTAAACAAAGCACCTATCTACCTGCACGGTGCAGGCAGGCCACTGAGGACAAAGGAATTCGCGCCCACCCGGCTGCCCTCCGGACACTGCCCCAGCGCCCAGACAGGCTGAGCTGGGTGATGTTATTTGCCCTGAGATGGCAGGGAGAGAGAAGTGAGGGAGGGTTCTGGGTACACGCTGGGTTAGGTATGAAGAGAGAGGCGGTATGCAGGAGTATAGGGCCTGCAGGAAACAGTTCCCAGACCCGCTGCGGCCGCGGGTCAGAGACTCACTCACCCTGAGAAGGTTCTTCTGGTGCCGAGATCAGCACTCCTTGCTGGTTGGGTCGCTTGTAAACAAAGCACCTATCTACCTGCACGGTGCAGGCAAGCCACTGAGGACAAAGGAATTCGCGCCCGCCCGGCTGCCCTCCGGACACTGCCCCAGCGCCCAGACAGGCTGAGCTGGGTGATGTTGTTTGCCCAGAGATGGCAGGGAGAGAGAAGTGAGGGAGGGTTCTGGGTACACGCTGGGTTAGGTATGAAGAGAGAGGCAGTATGCAGGAGTATAGGGCCTGCAGGAAACAGTTCCCTCTTAGTATTAGTTTTTGTTGCCAGTTTCTTAGTATGCCTAATTTCCAAAGCAAAGTTTATGTCCCTATGTCCATATAGGAAAAGGAATCATATACTTAGAGTTTCAATACTATTCGTGCTTTCAGAGATCCACTGCGGTTCTTAGAATGTGTCACCATGGATATAGATGAACCATTTCACTAGTTTACAAACAAATAGTATTTGCTTCAGTTTTTGGTAAAAATTATTCTTCCTTCAAATGGTAAAATACAGTGATAATAAAGAGTGAAATCGTTCAGTTTAATGCCAACTGCAAGGTTAAAATGAAAAGCAAATATCTTGTTCTTTCCAAACTAGAACAGAAGCAGACTGGAAGCAAAGATGTGCCCTTTATGAAATTTAAGGAAGTGTTATAGAGCAAAGACTCAGTGCTCTGCATGCATAGAAACCAATAAGCAAACACCAGGTTTTGGCAGAAAAAAATTGCTTCATTGCACCGTCAAATGTGCCTTCTCAGTCAGATAGTAGTGGAATTGATAGAAAAGACACAGTTTTTTATAACAAGGCCTTTTACTCATAGGTCACATGAATTTTTAAATATTTATTTTATGCGTATGAGTGTTTAGCCTGCATGCATGTATATGTACCACACTGTGTCTTGTGCCCAATGAGGCAAGAGTGTGTCAGATGTCCTGAAATTGGATTTACAGATGTTTGTAAGCCACCATGTGGGTGCTGGAACTGAATCTGGGTCTGCTGCAAGAGCAAGTACTCCTAACAGCTGAGCTATCTGTCCAGTTCTATATGTTTTTTGGGGGTGGGAGTTGACTATGCTCTTAACAGAGGATTTTTGAGCTTGTGACATTATTGGCAGGGATATCTGGCTTCATGTGTTCAGACTCATTCCCAAATTCTAGTTTCAACCCCCCCACCACCAAAAAAATTAACAGAATATCTGGTTATTATATAAAATGTAACTTGAGAATTTGTTATTCGTGGAATTTGCATCTGCATATGTCAAGACCTTCTGTTATGTCAGTAGAACAATACTGATGACTGTCAGAGACTAGCTCTGACAAAAATACCATTTACCAGGGTAGAGGCATGGGGACTAGAAAAATAGTAAAGATTACGAGGACGTGAGTAAAATTAATAAAACAGAAAACATAGGATAGTACTGGGAGAGAGTTTCAGTGATTACTGAAATTTGCCTGCATTTAAATTTCCATACACTTTATACCTCAGTACAACAGGGGGAAGAAGCCAGCAGAAGGATGCTTGAATATCCTGATGATTGGTCAGGGTGGAGTGGATCCAACTGTATGGGCCATCTTAATGTCAAAAGAACCAAGTAGTCACACTTTAGGTCATGGTGTGTAGCCCTAGTTGTTGTCAACAATTCTGAGCAACCTAAAACTCTCTGACCTAAAGACAAGGTGGAAATAGGATCACATTTTTGGGCCCCCACATATGGCAGAGTATGTATGTGATCATTGTGGTCAAGCCTGGCTGAGTCATGAAAAGGCAGCTGGCTGAGACTTCAGGGATGGCCCTGGACACATCCACATTAGTAGTTTTAGAGTTGAGATATGAGGGGAAAGCAAACCTTTTGTGATAATATGTAAGTCTGATTGTTTAGCATATTCTGGGATTATGTACAGTTGTTTTCATTTTTCCCTGACCCAGGTACTGGTCACATGAAACAGTCTTGGTAGTTGCCTGTTTAGTTCATCTTCATTACTTTACCTCAACCAGGAAATAGGGAAGTAAGAGAACATTTCTTGGCTACTGTTGTAAGCAGAATTTTAATGGTAATGATATCAAGGTGCCCTTCTTAGGGTTCCTTATAGCCCCTGAGGATAAAAGAGATAGTCCTGTATGGCAAAGAAGATACATAATATTATGTTCAGGTAGAAAATGAAGAAGTTGGTTCCAATGATCAAGAAAATCTCCTTCAACTCATTATAGTATATGCCTCATTGATTTCCCTTACACAACTACCATACTTCCTTAAGCATACAGTAAACTAGAATGCCTATAGTGAGCTTAAAGCACACCATGTTTTCCTGTCTAACTGTATTTATTCCCCTTGCATCACTATTTCTCACACCGTGGTCTTCTACTTTAAGAATCATTTCAAAATTCTGATCCTTGATGTCTGAGAGGAGACATCCTCTTTTTCTCTCTTCTCCTTTCCATGTGTGTATGTATGTGTGTGTGTGTGTGTGTGTGCAATCTGAAAACCTTGTATGCATTTTCCATCCCCCAATGATTTATTATAGGACAATGACCAGCTTGAACTAACAGATTTTTAAGTGAAATAACATGGTGTTTAACAGTGTCTCCACAGCTTCATGTTCCTCCTACCTACATATCATGAACCTTTATTGGATAACACTAACTCTTTTTTATTGATTTTTATTGAGCTGTCCATTTTCTCTGCTGCCCACCCTTGTCTCTCTCCTTCCCTTTAACCCTCCCCAAAGTCCCCATGCTCCCAATTTACTCAGGAGAACTTGTCTTTTTCTACTTCCTATATAGATTAGATCTATGTATGTCTCTCTTAGTGTCCTCATTGTTGTCTAAGTTCTCTGGGATTGACGTTTGTGGGCTGGTTTTCTTTGCTTTATTTTTAAAAACCACCTATGAATGAATACATGTGATAACTGTCTTTCTGGGTCTGGGTTACCTCACTCAAAATGATGCTTTCTAGCTCCATCCATTTGCCTGCAATATTTAAGATGTCGTTATTTTTTTCTGCTGTGTAGTACTCCATTGTGTAAATGTAGCACATTTTCCTTATCCATTCTTCAGTCAAGGGGCATTTAGGTTGTTTTCAGGTTCTGGCTATGACAATCAATGCTGCTATGAAAATATTTGAGCACATGTCTTTGTGGCACGATTGAGCATCTTTTGGATATATATCCAAAGTGGTAATACTGGATCTTGAGGAAGGTTGTTTCCTAATTTTCTGAGAAATAGCCACACTAACATCCAAAGTGGCTGTACTAGCTTGCATTCCCACCAGCAATGCAGAAGTGTTCCCAAGAGGTTGTGGGATAACACTAACTCTTGCTTTGCTCTTTACAAAGATTTCATTCCTTTCTTGTTCCTGTGCTAAGCATCATCTAATCCAAGACATTAATAGAATTTTGGTTTCTGTTAACATTATTTTGTAGAAGGAAATGTTCCATGTTTTCATTACTTCATTATCTCCAAATCTTTTTTATTCATATAGAATACTCGTGTGTCAACTGGCAAAGTAAAAAAGTTCTCTATTTTAATTACTTTAAACTAAATTCATCAAAAAGATCTACTGAGCATGACTTCCATGTGCTGTGCTTTAGGAATAAATAGGATAGAGACCCCACCAGCTGGTAACTTAGGATCTCAGGGGCAGTTTTAATAAAACATCTATGTATTAAAATGTGTTAGGTTCTTTGATACAGAGGAAGCAAATAATTTTGTGTAACCAGGATCAGGTCCCAAAACAAGCAAGAGACATTGAGTTTAAGTAGTGAATAATGGGAGATACTGCCTTTCTGAAAAAGAAGAGCTATAAGAAGACTCTGAGTTATAATGGCATTCATTCTGTTCAAGGAAAGAAACTAGTTCACCGCATTTACCCTGTCAAACTACATGGATGGATGGATAGATGGAGATCAGGTTGGAAAGGTAAAATGATAAATGCTTATAAGAAACTTTTATACTAAATCATTATTTAATTCTGCCAAAATAATTTGTTATTTTTGCACAGAAGCCAGAAGTATTCATAATGGATGGTCTTGGGATCAATCCCATAGCATCTGGTACCTGAAAGCCTTCGTAGAGTACCAGAAAATATTCCAGATTTGTATATTTGTTCAAGAATGTGACATTTCCTCATAGTTACATGTTAAAGGGTGTTTCTTTGGAAGAAATAAGAAATTTTTAGACAGTTTCAAAAAGAATACAAAATGGTCCATGTAACCATCCTTGTGCTTCCCTTAAAAGGGACATCTCATAAAGCTGCATTAGTCACTTTAGCTTTAACAAGAATATACACCATGACTTAGAACATAGCTCAGTGGTAAAGCACTCCTAGCATGTGTGGAGGTCTGGGTTTGACTCCCAGCAACACACATACAAATTAAGTTGAATTAAAGTAAATAACAACAAAGTAGGTTTTCCAACATAGCCTGCTTTTCCAATTTTCATAGTTTTGTTAATCTACATGTATCTGAATTTCTATATACATACATTTATTCTCCTTTATAGTTTAGTATATCCACCACTATAGACAGAATAGAAAACTGTTCCAGTATATTAAAAAAGCCTTCCTTATACTATCCTCTTGAATTTACATTTGTGTTATTTCAAGGAAGTCAGATAAATGAACTTGTGCCAGTGAGACTTTTTTGAGATATTCTTCACTAAGCATAGTATCCATGAAATTAAATTGGGCTGCATACATAATGAGTTCATTCTTTTGTATTGCTGTGTGGTGTTATAGTGTATGTATGTACTACAACTTTTCAACTCTACCCACTAAAGGACATTTGAGTTTTTTCTACTATTTTGCTATAAATTACATTAATAGAAGTTTTCATGCAATTGTATGTATTTTCTGAGATAATACTTAGGAATGTGATTGCTGGATCACTTAAGTACATGCTCAGTTTTGAGAAAAATTCTGGGACAAATTTTTTAGAGTGTACCACTGTAATGATCACATTTACAATGTATGAAGAGTCAAATCTTTTCATATCACTGACAGCATTTGATATTATCACTAGTGCTATCGTGGCTTTCTAAAAAGTAGGTGGGGACATGTCATTGTTGTTTTAATTTGACTTTATCTATTGTGTGATGATTTAGTAAATTTTCATGTAATTATTCCTACCTGTATCATCTATAATTCCTTATAAAAAGGAATCTAGTGAATTTTGACAGTCTTTTTAATGTATTTAAGAAATGAGACTTGTCAGATAAATGGTTTTGTAAATATTTTTTTCTCAAAGTAAAGGTTGTCGTTTTAGCTTTTTTTAAACAAAGTCATTAACGTTGATCAAATTCAGATTATTAATATGTTTGAATGAAAGATATTTGTGGTGTCATGTTTAAGCACTAAGTCTTTGTCTTGTACTAAGTTCTAAAGATAGCCTCTAATAATACCATAGTTTTATATTTTACAGTGAACATTTAAATTCACTTGAACTTTTGTAAATAGTGGATCAGGTTGGATGTATCATGCTCAGTATAGTTTGTTAAACATATTTTTCTTCCATTGATAGAGTTGAGTCAGTTAGGAGTACTGGCCACTGTTGCAGAGGCCCTGGTATAATAGTCATTGCCCACATAGTGACTTATAATCATTTGTAACTCTATCACAGGGGTCTAATGCTATCTGGTGACCTCTGTGGGCATTGTAGATGGTACACCAGTACACAGAGAAGCATACAAGCAAACAACTCATACATATATAATAATAAAGTAATTTAAAATATTTTTCTTCCATCAAATTGCTTTTGTACATTAGTCAAAAACCCACTGAGTGTATTTGTGTTGCTCTATTTTTGTACTATGTTGAATTGACCTATTTATTGATCACTCACTTTCCAGTAACACACTATCATGATTAGTATAACTACAGTGTCATTCATCAGCTCATATTTTTGTCTTTATATTCTCTGCAAGATCTGTTTTAACCATTTTAATTCATTTCTCTTTTCTTATAAATTTTCTAATGTGTGCTGGGTTGTGGAGCACACCTTTAATCCCAGCATGCAGGAGGCAAAAGCAGGCAGATCTCTATGAGTTTGAGGCTAGTCTGTACTACAAAGTGAGTTCTAGGATGGCCAGGGCTACACAGAAAAACATTATCTCAAAAAAAAATTGGAATATGGTTGTCTATGTCAACAAGAAACTTTCTAGGAAATAAATAATGTTAAACTTGTAGATCAATATGTGGAAACCCAGCATCCTTATCACAGTGAATCTTATACACAAATGTGGTGTGTCTATTAATTAATTTATACCCTTTTTGCATTTTACACTTTTTAATATACAATTTCATATGACTTTTTAATCCAATTAAAAATATGTTGTTTCAAATTATTTTGAATTTTAAATCCCTTGAGAAATGCATATAATGTATTTTGGTCATATTCACTCCAGCTCCTTTCAGATCTCCTCACCGTTTTATACCCACCAAGTTTGCATTACGTTTTCTTTTTTAAAACACATCAGTCTACTTTGTGCTATCCAAATGCTTTTAGGGATGGGGCCTGCTCTGGAGAGTGGTCTTGTGATTTTGCTTTTGGTTTCCAAATGTCTGCTATTGTAAAACCATATGATTGAATTCTGTTTGATGAGCCTATATTCTGTGAGCTCATGAAACTGATGAGCTATATGAAACTTTTAGAGAGATTCTCCCCTCCCCAATTTTTCTAAATGGATTGAGCTTTCTATATAGCATCATTTGAAAATAGGGACAGTTTCATTTACTTTAAGTTCAAAATCTATCATTTCTTCTATTTTTGGTGGGGGTGGTTATTTCACTGTATCTTTTATGCCCTATGGAATAAGATCTGTAACCATAGAAATCTTTGCACTGTTTCCAATCTTACAGAAAAAAAAAATGTTTAGGGCTGGAGAGATGGCTCAGAGGTTAAGAGCATTGCCTGCTCTTCCAAAGGTCCTGAGTTCAATTCCCAGCAACCACATGGTGGCTCACAACCATCTATAATGGGGTCTGGTGCCCTCTTCTGGCCTGCAGGCATACTCTCAGACAGAATATTGTATACATAATAAATAAATTTAAAAAAATGTTTAATCTTTGACTGCTGGTATAGATTTTTTTAAAAAAAATTAGATTATTTTTTTAAAAATACCAATCCAAATTCCCACTCCCTCTCCACCTCCCATTCCCTCCACACACACTCCCACCCCACCCCCTCTGATCATAAAAGAGGGTAAGGCACTTGGCTTTGTGGAAGGTCCAAGGCCCTCCCTACTACATCTAGGCTGAGCATGATATACATCCAAAGAGAATAGGATCTTCAAAAGCCAGTATATATAGTAGGGATAAAACCCAGTGCCACTGCCAGTGGCCCCTCAATCTGTCCCAGCCATACATCTGTCAGCCAAATTCAGAGGAACTAGTTTGGTACTATGCTTGGTCCTTCCCAGTCCAGCTCCCATTAGTTCGAGTAAACTGTTTCAGTGGATGAACCCTTTATGGTCTTGACCTCTTTGCTCATATTCTCATTCCTTCCACTCTTCAACTAGACCTTGGGAGCTCAGTCCAGTACTCTGATAAGGGTTTCTGCCTCTGTTTCCATCTGTTGTTGGACAAAGGTTCTATGGTGATGTTTAAGATATTCCTCAATCTGACTACACGGCAAGGCCAGTTCAGGCACTTCCTCCTCTGTTGCTTAGGGTCTTATCTTGGTCATCCTTGTGGATTTCTGGGAAATTTTCTGGAGCCAGGTTTCTTGCTAACCCCATAATGGCTTCCTCAATCAAGATTAACTATTTCCTTGCTCTTATATCTGTCCTTCATCCATCTCAAAGAATTCAGTCTCTTTCTTTATTTCTTCCTTGACCCAGGGGTGGTTTACTAGTTGACTGTTCAATTTCCATGAGTTTGTAGACTTTCTGAGAGTAGTATTGTTGTTAAATTCTAACTTTAATCCCTGGTGATTCAATAAGAAACAGGGAATTACACCAATATTTTGTATCTGTGTGGAGGTTTCCTTTGTTACTGAGTATGTGATCAATCTTAGAGAAGGTTCCATGGGTTGCTGAGAAGATGGTATATTTTTTTGTGTTTGGGTGGAATGTTCTATAGATGTTTGTTAAGTTCATTGGATTCATTACATCTGTTAATTCTTTATTTCTCTGTTAAGGGTCTGTTTTGTTCACCTGTCCATTGACAAGAGTAGAGTGTTAAAGTCTACTAGTATTAGTGTGTGGGGTTTTATGTGTGATTTAAGTTTTATTCTGAGGTACTGTCTGTCTTTGAGGTGTATTTCTTATATACAGCAGAAGGTTGGATCCTGGTTTTGTATTTATTCTCTTAGTCTGTGTCTTTTTATAAGTGAATTGAGTCCATTGATATTAAGCGATATTAGTGACCAGTGATTGTTAACTTCAGTCATTTTTCAATAGTAGTGTTTGTGTGTTTCCCCTCTTTGGGTTATTCTGATGAGGGTTGTCAGATTTCTGTGTTTTGTGGGTGTAGTTAGCTTCCTTGAGTTGGGGTTTTCCCTCTAGTACTTTCCATAAAGCCAGGTTTGTGGATATGTATTATATAAATCTGTTTTTTTTATGGAATATCTTGTTTTCTCAATTGATGTTGAATGAAAGCTTTGCTGGGTATAGTAGTCTGGGCTTGCATCCGTGGTCTCTTAGTGTCTGCAGCACATCTATCCACGACCTTCCGGCTTTCATGGTTTTCATTGAGAAGTCAGGTGTAATTCTGATAGGTTTACCTTTATATGTTACTTGACATTTTTCCTTTTCAGCTCTTAATATAGTTTCTTTATTCTGTATGTTTTGTGTTTTGATTATTATACGGTGAGGAGATTTTTTTTGATTCAGTCTCTTTTCTGTTCTCTAAGCTTCATGTACCTTCATAGGGATATAGTTCTTTAGGTTGGAAAAGTTTTCGTCTATAATTCTATTGAATATATTTTCTGTTCCTTTGAGCTGGAGTTCTTCTCTTTCTTCTACTGCTATTATTCTTAGGTTTGGTCTCTTCATAGTGTCCCAGATTTCCTGAATGTTGTGTGTTAAGAATTTGCTGGATTTAATGTTTTCTTTGACCAATGAGTCTATTTTCTCTATAGTATCTTCAGCTCCTGAGACTATTTCTTCTATCTCTTGTATTCTACTGGTTATACTTGTCTCTGTAGTTCCTGTTTGTTTACACAGATTTTCCATATCCAGAATTCCCTCAGTTTGTGTTTTCTTTATTACCTCTCTTTCAGTCTCTTAAGTCTTGAACTGTTTCCTTCACCTGTTTGATTGTTTTTTTCTTGTTTTTCTTTGAGGGGTTTATTAATTTCTTCCAATTTTTGTTTGCCTTCTCTTCTATTTATTTAAGGGAGTTCTTTACTTCCTCTTTAAACGTCTCCATCATTTCCATAAAGTTATAAATTTAAAGACGTTTTCTTCTACTTCTTCTGTGTTAGAATGATTAAGTCTTCCTGTTATGAGACTGCTGGTTTCTGGTGTTACCATATTGCTTTTTAGGTTGTTAGAGGAATTCTTGCATTGGCGCCTACCCATCTCTTCCTTCAAATGAGGCCAGCAGTGTCTTTGTGTCTTTGTCCAATTCTTGCTGTGGCTGTCTGAGTATTCGGGAGTTTTTCTTGGTCTGCTCTATACTGTCAATGTTTATCTCAGAAAGCCTCTCTATACACCTCCTTTCTTGGTCTTCTTTCCTGATTTGCTCTCCTGGTGGTCTTTCTTTTCCCCTCAGTGTTGTATCACACTCTTGGTCCCATCAGTATTATAGCAAGCTCTCAGCTCTTAGGCTTGGTGTGGTTAGTAGCTTGGGGGTCTAGTAGATGGGTTTGAGTTTTGGGAGTGCCTAGCCACAAGAAAATCCCTGATGGCAAGCTAGAAAAGCCAAGGGAGTCAGTGAAGGGCCCCTTGGTTTTGTCCCACTGGGGAGGTCTTAGTGAGTAGGGTGTCTGGCTGTGTGGCTGTTCACTAACCTCCTAAGTCCCCTCAGTTTTGGAGCAAGCTGTGTTGCAGAGTTCCACCAAGATTGCAAGACAATACTACTGATATAGTTTGAGTCTCTAATGATCATTTGTCTAGTACTTTATCCCCAGCCATTTGCAGAGATTGTATAACCTTAAATATGTAAGATTCAATTGATAGAAGTAAGCCACCAAGCCCTATTTACAGTCTTAGCACTCTGTTTACTGACTGCAAACACAATAAAAGCAACTGCTTTGTATTCCTTATGCTGTATGTTTAAATTGCCCTGGGCAACATGCCTTCCCTGCCATGATAGACTACTTTCTAAAATTGTGAACCAAAACAGAACTAGTCTCCCTTATGCTGGTTCTATCAGAAAAGTTATGAATGTAATTTCTACTCTATTATTCCATACTGCCAACAATGTACAAGTGATATTAAACTTAGTTTCCACTTGTAGGAAACAGAGGATTACAAGAGTTGGCTGTGATATTGTATCTTTTAGTAATATCAGAAACTATGGCCATAAAGTCTCACAAACATGACTGCCTAAATATGAATTGAAAAAGGCTGAGACCAATGTACATGACAAACTGGATGAAAAAAGCCCACAAGTCCTCAACCATACACAAAGATCTATAGGAAACCTAGCAAAGCTGGGAGTGGGAGAGGTGGTCTTTTCCAGCTGTTTGCCTAGTGCCAAATGGTCAGTCATGAAAACATACACATAAGTAGCACTATATGGATTGAACATCTTATATTTAGGAGTATGAATTTATATATATGTGTATTATACACATACATATATGTACATGTGTGCAATAACACTGAGAAACAGAAGCCATGAATCTGAAGGGAAGGGGGATAGGCATGTAGGAGGGCTTGAAGGAAAGAAAGGGAATGGAGAAATACTGAAATTATTTTAATTAAAAATTTCCACCTCCTCCCCTCCTCCCATTTCCTTCCCCCTCCCCCCACTTTCCCTCCCCTCCCTCTCCAGTCCAAAAATCAGTCAGGATTCCCTGCCCTGTGGGAAGTCCAAGGTCCTCCCCTCTCCATCCAGGTGCAGGAAGGTGAGCATCCAAACAGAATATGCTCCCACAAAGCCAGTACATGCAGTAGAATCAAAACTCGGTGCCATTGTCCATGACTTCTCAGTCAGCCCTCATTGTCAGCCATGTTCAGAGTCCAGTTTGATCACATGCTCCATCAGTCCCAGTCCAGCTGTCCTTGGTGAGCTCCCTTTAGATCAGCCCCACCGTCTCAGTGTGTAAGCGTACCCCTGATGGTCCTGACTTCCTTGCTCATCTTCTCCCTCCTTCTGCTCCTGATTTGGACCTTGGGAGCTCAGTCCAGTACTCCAATGTGGGTCTCTATCTCCATCCATTGCCAGATGAAGGTTCTATGGTGATATGCAAGATATTTATCAATGTGGCTATAGGATAGGGCCATTTTAGGCTCCCTCTCCTCAGCTGCCCAAGGAACAAGCTGGGGACATTTCCTTGGACACCTGGGAACCCCTCTAGAGTCAAGTCTCTTGCCAACCCTAAGATGGCTCCCTTAATTAAGATAAATACTTCCCTGCTCCCATATCCACCCTTTCTTTATCCCAACCATCCCATTCCCCCAAGCTCTTCCCAGCCCACCTACTCACTTTTCTCTCCCCATCTTCCCTTATCCCTACCCCAACCTCACCCCCAAGCTCCCAATTTTTGCCTGGCATTCTTGTCTACCTCCAATATCCAGGAGGATAACTATATGTTTTTCTTTGGGTTCACCTTGTTATTTAGCTTCTCTAGGATCACGAATTATAGGCTCAATGTCCTTTATTCATGGCTATAATCCACTTATGAGTGAGTACATACCATATTCATCTTTTTGGGTCTGAGTTACCTCACTCAGGATAGTGTTTTCTATTTCCATTCATTTGCATGCAAAATTCAAGATGTCATTGTTTTTTACTGCTGAGTAGTATTCTAATGCGTATATATTCCCCAGTTTTTTATCCATTCTTCCATTGAAGGGCATCTAGGTTGTGTCCAGGTTCTGGCTATTACAAATAATGCTGCTATGAACATAGTTGAACAAATGCTTTTGTACTATGATAGGGCATCTCTTAGATGTATCCCCACGAGTGGTATTGCTGGATCCTGGGGTAGGTTGATCCTGAATTTCTGAGAAACCGCCACACTGATTTCTGTTAGGTTGGGAGTGTAGGTCCCAGCCCCCAGGCCTGGTATGAACTTCAAATCCCAGCAGGCCAGGCCCTGACCCTTCCCTGGGGGTGGGGTCGGGACCACTCCCCAGGGTACTTAAGTGATCCCCCAAAAGAAGAACAGTGGTCTCCCTTTCTTCCTCCTGGGGGTTGCATTTCTGCAGCTTCCCGGTCCCCCCCCCTCGGGGCCACCTGAGAGCACAGATCTCCCATTAAACCTGGATATTTCTAATTTGGCTTGTTTTGATTTGGCTTGATTGGGAATTTTTGCATCGTCAGAAAGCTGGCTTAGGAAATATTCCTAACAATTTCTGAAGTGGTTGTACAAGTTTGCATTCCCACCAGCAATGGATGAGTGTTCCCCTTACTCCACATCCTCTCCAGCAAAGACTATCATTGGTGTTTTTGATTTTAGCCATTCTGACAGGTGTAAGATGGTATCTCAAAGTTCTTTTGATTTGCGTTTCCCTGATCGCTAAGGAGGTTGAGCATGACCTTAAGTGTCTTTTGGCCATTTGAACTTCTTCCGTTGAGAATTCTCTGTTCAGTTCAGTGTCCCAATTTTACTGGGTTAATTAGCATTTTAAAGTCTAGTTTCTTGAGTTCTTTATATATTTTGGAGATCAGACTTTTGTCTGATGCGGGGTTGGTGAAGATCTTCTCCCAGTCAGTAGTTTGCCTTTTCGTCTTAATGACAGTGTCCTTTGCTTTACAGAAGCTTCTCAGTTTTAGGATGTCACTTTTTTTTCATTGTTGCCCTTATTGTCCGTGCTACTGGGGTTCTACATACTAAGTGGTCTCCTGTGCCTATGTGTTGTAGAGTACTTCCCACTTTCTCTTCTATCAGGTTCAGTGTGGTTGGATTTATATTGAGATCTTTAATCCATTTGGACTTGAGTTTTGTGCATGGCGATAGATACGGATCTATTTTCATTCTTCTACAGGTTGACATCCAGTTGTGCCAGCACCATTTGTTGAAGATGCTTTCTTTCTTCCATTGTATACTTTTAGCTCCTTTGTCAACAATCAGGTGTTCATAGGTTTGTGGGTTAATATCCGGGTCTTCTATTCAATTCCATTGGTCGACTTCTCTGTTTTTATGCCAATACCAAGCTGTAGAAATACTGAAATTAACTTACAAGGTCAAAAATAGATTGTCAGGCCTGATAACCTATCAAATGACATGTGAATAGGGGAGCGAGGATTAAGAAAGTATAAGACAGAAGATCGAATTAGCCGGGGTCTTACTAAATATTGCAGCTGCCCCAAATGTGTTTCTTGTAGATGGAAGTTTCTATCCTGACTGGTCCTGCAGCCATTCAATTCCAACAAAACACCAAGAGGCTTATATTAATTCTAAAGTAATTGGCCTGTTAGCTTGGGATTATTATTAACTAGCTCTTACAACTTAAATAAACCCTTAATTCTTATATATGTGTAGCCACCTGGCTTGACACCTTTTCCCAGTACATGTTCATTTTGCTTCCTCTGCATCTGGGTGGCAACTGCAGACTGAACCTTTCCTCTTCCTAAAATTCTCCTAGTCTGGTCACCCTGTGTATACTTCCTGCCTGGCTATTGACCAATTGGGGTTTTATTAAACCAATACAAGTGATAAATCTTAACAGGGTACAAGAGCATTATCCCACAGCAATTTCTCATAGCTCTTTTATACCTAGAGCAAAAATGATAGGGTAAAAGTCTTCCCAACTATAGTTCAAGGAACAAACAAGCATAATCACCTCCTCAATTCTCAAAACATCTAGTAACCATACCTTTAGCCAAACAACTTGTTATTTGGTTTTAAGGAACAAGAACAACCGTGAACTCTCTTGGTGTTAAGTCAATATGTAATAGAGTCACTATGGCCTCCCACAATAAAGAAAGAAAAGAAAAAGTAAAGGGATTTGAACTATTACCTATCAGGGAGGTATGATGACTCACAAATAAAATTATTTTCCTGGTTCTTTGATTTATCTTGTGTTCTCACTAATGGAAATAGTATCACATCTATCACATAACATTGGTTACATTCTCTAAACAGCTATTGACTCCATTTCGTCCAATTTTCTTGATAATTTCAAGATAAAAGTAATTCCCTTCTTTCTACTTATCCACACAAAAGTACAGAAGGATTCGGATATGTGCTTGTGCTGGGGTGAAATGTTTTCTACATGTTTTTATATTAGTTTTTAAAACTGTGTTTATTTTATATATCTTTATACTGTTCTACCAGACTTTGTTTTCATTTTATTAGCCTCTAATAATAACTGCTCAAATTATTGTGAAATACTGCAGAGAAGAATACAATCATCGAACTTCAAGATATGAAAATATGGATGGAACCATCTGACATAGATGATTTTTTAGATTTAAAGTAGTTGAGTGTTTTGCTCAAGATTAAGTGTGGAACCAACATTAGAATCTCAACTACATATCTGATCTCCCATCTGTAATAATAGTGCCAAATTTGTAGTCCATTTTTGCCTTAATTTACTACAGACTATTAATGGACAGCTCAATCCGAGTGTCCTCCCTTTTACAAATGTTTTGGCCTGGCTTTATTTAATTGTGGGAATCTAAGACTCATTTGTATGACTGACTCCATAATGCTCAAATTTTAGGAGTCTTGAGTGGAGTTCCTGATTCTATTTCAAAAAAGTCTGGTTTTAAGGTGGCTTTTTTCTCTTGAGACTCATAAGCCCTAGTAAGAGAACACTTGTCCTTAACTTCTGCTAATTAATTTCTAATGTGCTTGGATCCATGTGGCTTTCATTCCTATATAATCATTAACAAAAATTACCTTTTAAATTAGGAGTAAGATGAAGAAAGAGAAAACAACTCCCACCCATCACCCCTTCTCTAGCCAAATATTACTCAAATTAAAATAGAGTAAGTTTTGTTGTTAACATAGATTGTAAATTTTCAACCTCTTTCTAAAGTTCACTAGCAGATTGAAGTCAAAATTATGAAGTATCTTCAAAATACATAATTTCTGTGATGATAATTTTGTTTTAAAGTTACTGACTTTGGAATTATTGGTTTTAATTCCTCTTAAAATACAGAATGGTCCTTTGTACCACAAGATTCTCAATTATACTTGTTGAAGAAGTATTCCAAGGTGAATCATTTTTTATTTTTATTTTATTTTTTATTTTTATTGGGCTCTACATTTTTGTCTGTCCCCCTTCCTGCCTTTCCCCTCACCTTCCTCCCTCTCCTAAGGTCCCCATGCTCCCAATTTACTCAGGAGATCTTGTCTTTTCTATTTCCCATGTAGATTAGATCTATGTAAGTTTCTCTTAGGGTCCTCATTGTTGTCTAGATTCTCTGGGATTGTGATTTGTGGGCTGGTTTTCATTGTTTTATGTTTAAAAACTACTTACGAGTGAGTACATGTGATAATTGTCTTTCTGGATTTGGATTACCTCACTCAAAATGATGTTTTTTAGCTCCATCTATTTGCCTGCAAAATTCAAGATGTCATTATTATTTTCTGCTGTGTAGTGCTCTATTGGATAAATGTACCACATTTTCCTTATCCATTCTTTGGTCAAGGGTATTGTTTCCAGGTTCTGGCTATAAAAAACAATGCTGCTATGAACATAGCTGAGAACATGTAATTGTGGCACAATTGAGCAAAAGTGGTATTACTGGGTCTTGAGAAAGGTTGTTTCCTAAGTCTCTGAGAAATCACAATACTGATATCCAAAGGAACTGTACCAGCTTGTATTTCCACCAGCAATGCAGAAGTGTTCCCTTTTCCCCACAACCTCTCCAGCATAAGTTGTCATCAGTGTTTGTGATCTAGGTCATTCTTACAGGTGTAAGATGGAATCTCAGAGTTGTTTTGATTGGCATTTCACTGATGACTAAGGATGTTGAACATTTCCTTTAGTGTCTTTCAGTCATTTTAGATTCCTCTGTTGAAAGTTCTCTGTTTAGGTCTGTACTCCATTTTTCGTTGGATTATTTATTCTTTTGATTTCTTGAGTTCTTTGTATATTTTGGAGATCAGGCCTCTGTCTGATGTGGGGTTAGTGAAGATCTTTTCCCATTCTGTAGGCTGTCATTTTGTCTTTTTGACTGTGTCCTTTGCTTTACAGAAGCTTTTCAGTTTCAGAAGGTCCCATTTATTAATTGTTTCTCTCAGTGTCTGTGCTGCTGGGATCATATTTAGGAAGTGGTTTCCTGTGCCAATGCATTCAAGTGTACTTCTGAATTTCTCTTTTATAAGGTTCAGTGTGACTGGCATTATGTTGAAGTCTTTGATCCATATGGACTTAAATTTTGTACATGGTGATAGATATGGATCTATTTCATTCTTCCACATTATTGATTTCCAATTATATTAGCACCATTTATTAAATATGCTTCTTTTTTCATTTGACTTTTTTTGCCTCTTTGTCAAAAATCAGGTGTTCGAGGTGTGTGGATTAATATCCGGGTCTTCTATTGGTCCTCCTTTATGGTTTTATGCCAATACCAGGCTGTTTTCATTACTGTAGCTCTGTAGTAGAGTTTTAAGTCAGGGATTGTGATGCCTCCAGAAGTTCTTTTACTGTACAAGATTGTTTTGGCTATCCTGATTTTTTTGCTTTTCCATATGATGTTGAATGCAATTCTTTCAAGGTCTGTGAAGAATTTTGCTGGAATTTTGACGGGCATTGTATTGAATCTGTAGATTGTTTTGGTAAGAATGCCATTTTTACTATGTTAATTCTATCTACCAAAGAGCATGGGAGCTTTTTCCCCTTTCTGGTGTCTTCATTAATCTCTTTCTTCTAAGACTTAAAGTTCTTGTCATACAAACCTTCCACTTGTTTGGTTAGTGTTACTCTGAGATATTTTATGCTATTTGTGGCTATTGTGAAGGGTGATGTTTCTCTGATTTTTTCCCTTATTATTTATCATCTATGTACAGGAGGGCTACTAATTTTTTTTAGTTAATCTTGTATCCTGTTACATTACTAAAAGTACTTATGAGTTGTAGAAGTTCCTTGGTATAATTTTTGGGGTTGCTTATGTAAACTATAATATCATCAGCAAATAATGAGAGTTTGACTTCTTCTTTTCTGATTTGTATCCCTTTGATCTCTTTTTGCTGTGTTATTGCTCTAGCTAGCACCTCAAGAACTATATTGAATAGATATGGAGAGAGTGGACAGTGTTGTCTTGTTCCTGATTTCAGTGGAATTGCTGGAAGTTTCTCTCCATTTAGTTTGATGTTGGATGTTGGCTTGCTGTATATTGCCTTTATTATATTTAGGTATATTCCTTGTATCACTGATCCTACCAAGACCTTTATCATGAAGAGGTGTTGGATTTTGTAAAAAGCTTTTTTGGTATCTAATGAGATGATCATGTGGTTTCTATTTTTCAGTTTGATATATGGTGGATTTCATTGACAGATTTTCATATGTTGAACCATCCCTGCATCTCTGGGATGAAACCCTATTGATCATGGTGGATGATGGTTCTGATGTATTCTTGGATTTGATTTGCCAGTATTTTATTTAGTATTTTTGCATCAGTGTTCATGAGTGAGAATGGTCTGTAATTCTCTTTCTTAGTAATGTCTTTTATGGTTTGGGTATTAGGGTAATTGTAGCCTCAAAAAAAAAAGGTTGGCAATGTTCCTTCTGTTTCTATTGTGTGGAATTATTTGAGGAATATTGGTTTTAGTTCTTCTTTGAAAATCTTGTAGAATTTTGAGCTGAAACCATCCGGTCCTGAGCTTTTTTGGTTGGAAGACTTTTGATGACTGTTTCTATTGCTTCAGCAGTTATAGGTCTGTTTAATTTGCTTATCCTGTCTTGATTTAATTTTGGTAAGTGATGTTTACCCTGAAAGTTGTCCATTTCCTTTAAGTTTTCCAACTTTGTGGAGTACAGGTTTTCAAAATATGACCTGATGATTCTTTGTATTTCCTCCGTGTCTGTTGTTATGTCCCCATTTTCATTCTGATTTCATTAATTTAGATATTCTCTCCCTGCCTTTTGGTTAGTTTGGGTAAAGGTTTGTTTATTTTGTTGAGTTTCTCGAAGAACCAACTCTTTGTCTCATTGATTTTTTGTTTCTATTTTGTTGATTTCAGCACTAACTTTGATTATTTCATGTCTTCTAGTTCTCTTGGGTGAGTTTGCTTCTTTTTGTTTTAAAGTTTTCAAATGTTCTGTTAATTCACTAATGGGGATTTTTCCAGCTTCTTTATGTAGACATTCCTCTTAACACTACTTTCATTGTGTCCCATAAATTTGAATTTTAGGAAGACTTTAATTTCTTCCTTTATTTCTTCATTAACCCATTCAGGTGAGCATTGTTTAATTTCCATGTGTTTGTGGGCTTTCTGGAATTAGTATTGCTGTTGAATTCTACTTTTAAATCATGATGATCTGATAACATACATGGGGTTATTGCAATATTTTTGTATTTGTTGAGGTTTGTTTTGTTACCAAGTATGTGATCAGTTTTTGAGAAGGTTCCATGAGGTGCTGAGAAGAAGGTATATTCTTTTCTGTTTGGATGGAATAGTCTATAGATGTCTGTTAAGTCCATTTGAGTCATAACATCTATTAGTTCCCTTATTTCTCTGTTCATTTTTTTTGTCTAACTAACCTGTCCAGTGGTGAGAGGGGAGTGTTGAAGTCTCCCACTATTAGTATGTGTGGTTTAATGTATGATTTAAGCTTTAGAAGTGGTTTTTTTTTTTTACATATGAGGGTGCCCTTGTATTTGGGGCATAAATGTTCAGTATTGAGATTTCCTCTTGATGGATTTTTTCTGTGTCTGATACGAAATTTCCTTCCTTGTCTCTTTTGATTGATTTTAGTTTGAAGTATATTTTGTCAGTTATTAGGATAGCTACACCCACTTAATTTTTTTTTTTGATTTTCGAGACAGGGTTTCTTTGTAGCTTTTTGGTTCCTGTCCTGGAACTAGCTCTTGTAGACCAGGCTGGCCTCGAACTCACAGAGATCCACCTGCCTCTGCCCCCCGAGTGCTGGGATTAAAGGCGTGCGCCACCACCGCCTGGCTCACCCACTTGATTCTTAGGTCCATTTGATTTGAATATTTTTTGCAACCCTTTACTCTGAGATGGTGTCTGTTGTTGAGGCTGAGGTGTGTTTCTTGTATGCAGAAGGGTAGGTTCTGTTTTCATATCCAGTCTGTTAGCCTGTGTCTTTTTATAGGTGAGTTGGGTCCATTTATATTAAAGGATATTAATGTCCAGTGATTTCTATCTCCGGTTAATTTAGTTTTCATTGTTGGTGATGTTAATTTGTGCATTTTCCCTTCTTGGGGATTTGCTGTCATGAGACCATCAATTGTCTGTATTTTTGTTGATGTAGTCAACTTCCTTGTGTTGGAGTTTTCCTTCTAGTACTTTGTGTAGGAATGGGTTTGTGGCTAGGTATCTGTTAAATCTGGTTTTGTCATGGAATATTTTGTTTTGTCATTCTATGGTAATTGAAAGGTTTGCTGGCTATAGTAGTCTGCCCTGGCATCCTTGTTCACTTAATGTCTGCATAATGCTTGACCATGACATTCTGGCTTTTATTGTTTCCAATGAAACATCAAGTGTAATTCTGATGAGTCTGTCTTTATATGTTACTTGGCCTTTTTTGCAGCTTTTACTATTCTTTGTTTATTCTGTATGTTTAGTGTTTTATTATGTGGCGAGGGAACTTTTTTTTATCCAGTCTGTTTAGTGTTCTGTAAGCTTCTTATATCTTTATAAGCATATCTTTCTTTAGGTTGGGAAAGTTTTCTTCTATGATTCAGTTAAATATATAGTCTTTGCTTTGGAGTTGAACTTCTCCTACTTCTATACCTATTGTTCCTATGTTTGGCCTTTTCATGGAGATCCATATTTACTAGATATTTTGGGTTAAGCTTTTGTTTGACTTCATGTTTTCTTTGACTGATGAATCTATTTCCTCTATTGTATCTTCAGTGCTTGAAATTCTGTTTTCTTTCTCTTGTATTCTGCTGTTTATGCTTGCATTTATGGTTCCTGATCATTTTCTCATGATTTCTATTTCTATACTTCTCTTGGTTTGTTTTTCCTTTATTGTCTCTATTTCTGTTTTCAAGTCTTGAATAGTTTCTTTCATATGCTTGATTGCTTTTTCTTGGTTTTCTTTAAGGGATTTGCTGATGTCTTATAATATTTTTTTGGCTTTTCCTCCATTTCTTTGAGGAAATTTCTCAATTCCTCTTTAAGAGTTTCAAACATTCTTCTGAAATTATTTTTTGGGTCATTTTTTTCTGCTTCATCTATATTTGCTTGTTCAAGTCTTGCTGTTGTAGGGTCTTTAGGTTTTACTGGTGTGATGTTACTCTTTTTGGTGTTGCATATTTTCTGCTCATCTTTTCCTCTAATCAGTGTGGTTAGGGCTGTCTGTGATTCTGTTGATTAATCTTCTAGGTGCCAGTGAATCCAAGGCTCAGATAGCTCTTCCTTGTGGTACAGTCAGTGCCACGGTTCTAGTTACCCTGTTGGTCACTTTATGTTCCTGGAGGTTGCTCAACGCTCCTGGGCTTTGTTCAACTCCCTTGGAGTTTGCTGTCTCAGGCTTGCTCTAGCCTAGGTTGTTGGTTTAGACCTGTTTCCATAAATGTCCCTGGTCTGTATCCATTCCTATAGAGGTTCCTGCCTTGGAGTTGGTTCTATAAAGGACTCTGACCCTGATTTACTCTCTCACAGTTTCCAGGGTTGGGTGTGCCCAGAACCGCAGAGAACCTGACTCAGGCTTACTCCCTCAGAGGTCCCAGACTTATGCTCAGACCCACAGAGATTTCTGATTCCTGCCTATTCCCATTGACATCCCAGACCAACAACTGGACCCACAGAGGTCCTACTTTCTCTAAGGTCCAAGACCCATGCCTAGACCCGCAGAGATCTCTGGTTCCTGCTACTCCCTGTGAGGTCCCAGATTTACTCACACACCTGCAGTGGTCCTGGTTCAAGCCTAGTTTCTCCAAGGTCCTAGACTCATGCCCAGACCCACTGGGGTCCTGGCTTAGATCTACTCACTTGAAGGTGCCAGATTCACATCCGGACCCTCAACAGTCTCTAGCTATGGATCACTCACTCAGTGGTTGCTCCCCTGTACCTGTCCCTTTGGAGTTTGCTGTCTCTGGTCCGCTCTGGCCTAGGATGCCTTCTCAGTCCTGCCTCCAATAATGGCCCTGGAATGGATCCATTCCTGCTCCCATGGAGCTCAATTTCTCAGGCCCATTCCAGCCTAAGTAGCTGGTTCAGTCCTGCTCCCATGGACCTCACTGCCTCAGGCCTTCTCTGGCCTAGGTTACTGGCCCAGTCCTGCTTCCACAAATGACTCTGGTCTGGATCCCCTTCTGTTCTCCCAAAGTGAATCAATTTAATGCAACTACCAAAAGTACACTAGGAAAAATATGAATGAGATTTTGTTATTTTCTAGCAACTTCATCAATTGAAATTTTGAAAAATTTCAAGAATTTATATGTAGGGTATATGGGTATGGCAGCCTAGTTTTAATTTATTTTGTGGTACAGTGGATAATACCCAGCATCTCACACATGTTAAATGTAAGTTCTCCCACTAAGCTGTATTTCTGGAACATTTGAAAAACATTTCTTAAATATTTTTTTCACTAGTGGGTCCTTGCAAAAGTTACTTCATCTGGCCATTCCTAGTTTATAAATCTTCAAAATGAAAGTAATAATATTTATTGCCTTATAGGACTGTTAGAAGGACAAATGACACAACATATATAAATCATTTAAGAATGTCTGACACTCTGTGTATATGTGCTAGGAAAATGTAAAATAAATCATCTAAAATCATATTATGTCATTTGTTAAGCAGATGTTATGTTCCAAGTATTATGTGCATTCAGAGGGTGTCATTTTCAAGACTCTGTCAATTCCTAGAGTTTTTTTTCTAAAAAGTCTCATTTTTTTATTTTTTTATTCATTTATTAAAGATTTCTGTCTCTTCCCCACCTCCGCCTCCCATTTCCCTCCCCCTCCCCCAATCAAGACCCCCTCCTTCAACAGCCCAAAGAGCAATCAGGGTTCCCTGCCCTGTGGGGAGTCCAAGGACCTCCTACCTCCATCCAGGTCTAGTAAGGTGAACATCCAAACTGCCTAGGCTCCCCCCAAAGCCAGAACGTGCAGTAGGATCAAAAACCCATTGCCATTGTTCTTAAGTTCTCAGTAGTCCTCATTGTCCGCTATGTTCAGCAAGTCCGGTTTTATCCCATGCTTTTTCAGACCCAGGCCAGCTGGCCTTGGTGAGTTCCCAAAAGAACATCCCCATTGTCTCAGTGTGTGGGTGCACCCCTCGTGGTCCTGAGTTCCTTGCACGTGCTCTCTCTCCTTCTGCTCCTGATTTGGACCTTGAGATTTCAGTCCAGTGCTCCAATGTGGGTCTTTGTCTCTGTCTCCTTTCATCGCCTGATGAAGGTTAATATTCAGGAGGATGCCTATATGTTTTTCTTTGGATTCTCCTTCTGATTTAGCTTCTCTAAGATCACGAATTATAGGCTCAATGCCCTTTATTTATGGCTAGAAACCAAATATGAGGGAGTACATCCCATATTCCTCTTTTTGGGTCTGGCTTACCTCACTCAGTATAGTGTTTTCTATTTCCATCCATTTGCCTGCAAACTTCAAGAAGTCCTTGTTTTTTACTGCTGAGTAGTACTCTAACATGTATATATTCCATACTTTCTTCATCCATTCTTCAATTGAAGGGCATCTAGGTTGTTTCCAGGTTCTGGCTATTACAAACAGTGCTGCTATGAACATAGTAGAGCATATACTTTTGTTGTATGATAAGGCCTCTCTTGGGTATATTCCCAAGAGTGGTATTGCTGGGTCCAGGGGTAGGTTGATTCCGAATTTCCTGAGAAACCTCCACACTGCTTTCCAAAGTGGTTGCACAAGTTTGCATTCCCACCAGCAATGGATGAGTGTACCCCTTTCTCCACAACCTCTCTAGCAAAGGCTATCATTGGTGTTTTTTATTTTCGCCATTCTGACAGGTGTAAGATGGAATCTTAAAGTTGTCTTGATTTGCATTTCTCCGATCGCTAAGGAAGTTGAGCATGACCTTAGGTGTCTTTTGGCCATTTGAACTTCTTCTGTTGAGAAATCTCTGTTCAGCTCAGTGCCCCATTTTATAATTGGGTTGATTAGCCTTTTACGGTCTAGTTTCTTTTTATTTATTTATTTATTTATTTATTTTATTTTTCTCCATTAACAGCTTCAACTGGGTGTGGGGCAACAGAACCAATCCCAGTACAACCATGGGTGTGGGGTTCCCCATAGTCTCCCCAGGGCGATGGTTCCTGCAATGATCTCTAGGGGGAAACAGCTCCCAACAGATCCCTCCCCCCTCCCATACAAAGGCAGGCAGCTATCAAGTGGAGAGCACCAGTCAGAGTCAACCATGGTGTCAGAGCAAAGGAGAAGGGACTGAGACAAGGAGAGACCCTCCTCTCGGGTGGTGAAGTGATCCCTCTCTCCTGGGAACAGAGGGGTGCCCGATGACTACTAGGTCAAGTGGGGACCAGGCCTTTTTTTTTCCCCTTACCCTTCCTAGGGTTCCCAGGGCCCTGCCTTAGGTTGGGGGATTATCCTGCCATAAGTCGCCCGTCCTTGGAGCTCCTCAAGTAAAAGGCATCTAGCAGGATTAAAGTAAGCAGATCACAGGGTACCCTGTCTTAGGCCATGTGGAGAGCACCCTCATACCTGAACCATGCCATGTTGAGCCGGTTTCTACAACCTCTGTATGGTGTGCTCTTCAGGCGAGGATCCACATTAACTCCCGTCATTGGGTCCCTGCGTCTGTCATTAATGAAAAGACTCTGAAGAGCTCCTCAAACAAAAGATATAATGATATAGTTTTGGCACCAGTAACTCCATCTCCAGATAAGAAGAAAGGGCTTTTTCCCAACCCAGTATTCACCTTTTAGTCTGGCCTATGGAATGACCACATTCCTAAGTGCCTACTCCACATAAAGTTACGTGTGCTGCCTGCCAAAAAATTAGGGCAGTGTAAAAGGGCTCAAAATCCAAAATTTTAAACCTATGCATTAAAACCAAACACTTTACAACATGTGTCAGACTTTACCCATTATCTATAAGCAGTTACAAGTATCATTAGCTCAAATTCAGTGTGAGTACAATGACCTACATTGTTGTTATCATATATCGCCAGTTCCAGCCTCTGGGCAACAGTCACAGGAACCCCCAATTTTCCCCCTTCTTAAGTGAAGAGAGGTTAATATTTTAATTAAAATGAGTTCTGTGTCCCAAGGTTTAAAGCAGTCTGATGTTTAGTCTGCAACTCAGCTCCAAAGCAGACCAGAGTTCAAGCTGCAGAAGCAGTTTAGCATTTGTGCTCCTGGACAGGTGGGGTAGCCAGGGTGAGGAGAGCTGGTTTCAGGTACATGGAGCACATCCTGGCCCTTATGTCAGCCGGGTCTCCCTGGATTCTGGGCCTGGGTGACACCATGCAGAGTGGTGTAGCTGGTTTTGTCAGCAGGCACTCCTTTCCTTGGGGGTAGGGAAGACCGGACCAAAGATCTCTCCTCAATCACCTCTGGAAGTCTGGAACTCCTCTGTGTCCGCAGCCTCGACATCACATTCAGAATTCATTTTCTTTCTGTGATAAAAGCACAAACACTTCCTCGACCCCAAATATATATAGGTCGGGTTTTTTCATGATGCGTTGCGAGGGCTTTTTCACCTTGTCTTAGCAAAGGTCAGCTTGGTGTCAACAAGCCAGATCCGTTTGCATCAGGATCTGCTGGCAACTTGTATGAGTTGCTTTGAAGGAGCCTTGTTATGCTCCATAATTTTTATTATAATTAGCCATATATGCAGTTCCTCCATTGGAAGAGCCAATTGTAAAATTTAGCATAAAATCTTTAAGGGATTTTTTGCTATAGCTTTAGCAAAATACAGGTGCATAAATTGTAGCAATGATCTGGGAAAAGACCATTGTTTTTGGCCTTTGAATTTAGCAAAGGCAAATATCCAGGAATCAATCTTAAAAATTATCAATGAGTCTACTGTTTAGTATAAGAAACCTTGATCATAGTCAAAATTTTGTTAAACCATTTTCCAGATTCTATCCTGTCTTTTTATATCAGACAGGCTACTGATTTAAATTAAGAGCTTAATATCTTAACTAGCAAAACTGATAAGATTTAGCCATAAGCCTCATTTTTATAAAACTGTTGTAGAATAAGTTTTACATTTAATATACACACTTGCCATATCTGAATTATAATTAATATACTGTATTTGTTGATTATTGTATACTTTATCTGTTGATTTATACTTTACCTGCTTGAGTACCTGTTAGGCAGCTGTTTTAAGCTCTCTATTGGAAACTGTTTTTGTAAGAATTTTACCTAGCAGCTCAAGGTCTCCTATAAGAATATTATCACTAGAGCTTTAACCATTGGACATCCAACCAAAAGTTTGTAAGCTATCCTTTTTTTTTTTAGTTTTTTTTATATTGGAAAAAAAGAGAAATTTCTGCCTTCTCCCCGCCTCCCATTTCCCTCCCCCCCCCCCCCCCCCCCCCCCCCCCCCCCCCCCCCCCTCCTTATCCAGACCGAAGTGCAGTCAGGGTTCCCTGCTCTGTGGGAAGTACAAAGTCCTCCCCCTCAATCCTGGTCTAGGAAGGTGAACATCCGAACTGGCTAGGCTCCCACCAAGCCAGAACATGAAGTAGGATCAAAACCCTGTGCCATTGACCTTGGCTTCTCAGCAGCCCTCATTGGGTTCACCTTCTTATTTAGCTTCTTTAGTATCACAGAATATAGACTCAATGACCACAATTTGTGACTAGAAACCAATTATGAGTGAGTACATCCCATGTTCCTCTTTTTGGGTCTGGGATACCTCACTCAGAATAGTGTTTTCTATTTCCATCCATTTGCATGCAAAATTCGAGAAGTCATTGTTTTTTACTGCTGAGTAGTACTCTAGTATGTAAATATTCCACACTTTCTTCATCCATTCTTCCACTGAGGGACATCTAGGTTGTTTCCAGGTTCTGGCTATAACAAACAATGCTGCTATGAACATAGTTGAACAAATGCTTTTGTCATGTGATAGGGTATCTCTTGGGTATATTCCCAAGAGTGGTATTGCTGGGTCCAGAGGTAGGTTGATCCCGACTTTCCTGAGAAACCGCCACACTGATTTCCAAAGTGGTTGCACAAGATTGCATTCCCACCAACAATGGATGAGGGTACCCCTTCCTCCACAACCTCTCCAGCAAAGACTATCATTGGTGTTTTTGATTTTAGCCATTCTGACAGGCGTAAGATGATATCTCAATGTTGTTTTGATTTGCATTTCCCTGATCGCTAAGGAAGTTGAGCATGACCTTAAGTGTCTTTTGGCCATTTGGAATTCTTCTGTTGAGAATTCTCTGTTCAGCTCAGTGCCCCAATTTTTAATTGGGTTATTTAGCATTTTAAAGTTTAGTTTCTTGAGTTCTTTATATATTTTGGAGATCAGGCCCTTGTCTGTTGCTGGGTTGGTGAAGATCTTCTCCCAATCAGTAGGTTGCCTTTTTGTCTTAGTGACAGTATCCTTTGCTTTACAGAAGCTTCTCAGTTTCAGGAGGTCCCATTTGTTCAGTGTTTCCCTTAATGCCTGTGCTTCTGGGGTTAAACATAGGAAGCGATCTCCTGTGCCCAACTGTTGTAGGGTACTTCCCACTTTCTCTTCTATCAGGTTCAGTGTGTAAAGATTGATATTGAGGTCTTTGATCCATTTGGACTTGAGTTTTGTGCATGGTGATAGATATGGGTCTATTTTCATTTTTCTACAGGTTGAAATCCAATTGTGCCAGCACCATTTGTTGAAGATGCTTTCTTTCTTCCAATGTATGTTTTTAGCTCCTTTATCAAAAATGAGGTGTTTATAGGTTTGTGGGTTAAGATCCGGGTCTTCTGTACGATTCCATTGATCGAGTTCTCTGTTTTTATGCCAGTACCAGACTGTTTTCATTACTGTAGCTCTGTAATAGAGTTTGAAGTCAGGGATGGTAATGCCTCCAGAAGTTCCTTTATTGTATAAGATTGTTTTGGCTATCCTGGGTTTTTTGTTTTTCCATATAAAGTTGATTATTGTCCTCTCAAGATCTGTGAAGAACTTTGATGGGATTTTGATGGGAATTGCATTGAATCTATAGATTGCTTTTGGTAGAATTGCCATTTTTACTATGTTGATCCTCCCAATCCAAGAGCAGGGGAGGTCCTTCCATTTTCTGGTATCCTCTTCAATTTCTTTCTTCAATGCCTTAAAGTTCTTGTCAAATAAATCTTTCACTTCCTTGGTTAGCGTTACCCCAAGATATTTTATGCTGTTTGTGGCTATCGTGAAAGGTGATGCTTCTCTGATTTCCCTCTCTGTTTCCATATCCTTTGTGTAAAGGAGGGCAACTGATTTTTTGGAGTTGATCTTGTATCCGGCCACATTACTAAAGGTGTTTATCAGCTGTAGGAGTTCTTTGGTGGAGTTTTTGGGGTCGCTTATGTACACTATCATATCATCTGCAAATAACGAAAGTTTAACTTCTTCCTTGCCAATTCGAATCCCCTTGATCCCCTTGTGTTGTCTTATTGCTATCGCTAACACTTCAAGCACTATATTGAAGAGGTATGGAGAGAGTGGACAGCCTTGTCTTGTTCCAGATTTCAGTGGGATGGCTTTGAGTTTCTCTCCATTTAATTTGATGTTAGCTGTCGGCTTGGTGTAAATAGCTTTTATTATATTTAGGTATGTCCCTTGTATCCCTAATCTCTCCAAGACTTTTATCATAAAGGGATGTTGAATTTTGTCAAATGCTTTTTCTGCATCTAATGAAATGATCATATGGTTTTTTTCTTTCAGTTTATTTATATGATGGATTACATTGATAGATTTTCGTATGTTGAACCAGCCCTGCATCCCTGGGATGAAGCCTACTTGGTCATAATGGATAATTTTTCTAATGTGTTCTTGGATTCGGTTTGCCAGTATTTTGTTGAGGATTTTTGCGTCGATGTTCATGAGCGAGATTGGCCTGTAATTCTCTTTCTTGGTTGAGTCTTTGTGTGGTTTTGGTATCAGAGTAACTGTAGCTTCATAAAAGGAATTTGGCAACGACTCTTCTGTTTCTATATTGTGAAATACCTTAAGGAGTATAGGTATTAGGTCTTCTTGGAAGTTCTGGTAGAATTCCGCATTGAAACCATCTGGACCTGGGCTTTTTTTGGTAGGGAGGTTTTTGATAACAGTTTCTAATTCTTCACGACTAACAGGTCTATTTAGATCTTTCACCTGGTCTTGGTTTAGCTTTGGTATATGGTATTTATCTAAAAAGTGTCCATTTCTTCCACATTTTCCAGTTTTGTGGCATACAGGCTTTTGTAGTACGATCTCAATATTCTCTGAATTTCCTCTGTGTCTGTTGTTATGTCACCCTTTTCATTTCTGATCTTATTAATTTGTATATTCTCTCTCTGCCGTTTGATTAGTTTGGATAGGGGTTTATCGATCTTGTTGATTTTCTCCAGGAACCAGCTTTTTGTTTCATTGATTCTTTGGATAGTTTTCTGTGTTTCTATTTTATTGATTTCTGCCCTCAGTTTGATTATTTCCAGTCTTCTACTCCTCTTAGGAGAGTCTGCTTTCTTTTTTTCTAGAGCTTTCAGGTGGGTTGTTAAGTCTCCAATGTGTGCTTTCTCTGTTTTCTTTAAGTGGGCACTTAGTGCTATGAACTTTCCTCTCAGGACTGCTTTCATAGTGTCCCATAAGTTTGAGTAGGTTGTTTCTTTATTTTCATTGAATTCAAGGAAGACTTTAATCTCTTTCTTTATTTCTTCCTTGATCCATGTGTGGTTCAGTAGTTGACTGTTCAGTTTCCATGAGTTTGTAGGCTTTCTGGGTGTAGCTTTGTTGTTGAATTCTAACTTTAATCCATGGTGATCTGATAAGACGCAGGAGGTTATGCATATTTTTTTGTACCTGTGGAAGTTTGCTTTGTTACCGAGTATGTGGTCAATTTTCGAGAAGGTTCCATTAGCTGCAGAGAAGAAGGTATATTCTTTTCTTTTTGGGTGGAATGTTCTATAGATGTCTGTTAAGTCCATTTGATTCATTACCTCCATTAATTCTCTTATTTCTCTGTTAGGTTTCAGTCTGATTGACCTGTCCATTGGTGAGAGAGGAGTGTTGAAGTCTCCTACTATTAGTGTGTGCGGTTTGATGGCAGCCTTGAGTTTTAGTAATGTTTCTTTTACGTACGTGGGTGCTTTTACATTAGGGGCATAGATATTCAGGATTGAGACTTCCTCCTGATGAATTGTTCCTGTTATGAGTATAAAATGTCCCTCTCCATCTCTTCTGATTGATTTAAGTTTGAAATCAACTTTGTTCGAAATTAGTATGGCCACCCCTGCTTGTTTCTTAGGTCCATTTGCTTGATAAGCCTTTTCCCAGCCCTTTACTCTGAGTAGTTGCCTGTCTTTGTGTTTGAGGTGTGTTTCTTGTAGACAGCAGAGTGTTGGATCCTGTTTCCGTATCCAATCTCTTAGCCTGTGCCTTTTTATAGATGAGTTGAGTCCATTGACATTAAGTGATATTAATGTCCAGTGGTTGTTCATTCCGGTCATTTTTCTAGTAGTAGAGTTTGTGTGTTTCCCTTCTTTGAGATGTGTTGGTGAAGGGACTCTAGATATCTGAGTTATTGTGAGCCTTGTTGGACTCCTTGGTTTGTGATTTTCCTTCTATTACTTTCTGTAAGGCTGGATTTGTGGCTACATACTGTTTAAATTTGTTTTTATCTTGAAAAATTTTGTTTTCTCCATTTATAGTGAACGAAAGTTTGGCTGGGTATAGTAGTCTGGGCTTGCATCCATGGTCTCTTAGTTTCTGCAGTACATCTATCCAGGACCTTCTGGCTTTCATGGTTTCCAAAGAGAAGTCAGGTGTAAGTCTGATGGGTTTGCCTTTATAAGTAACTTGGCCTTTTTCCTTTGCAGCTCTTAATATTCTTTCTTTATTCTGTATGCTTTGTGTTTTGATTATTATATGGCAAGGGGATGTTCTTTTCTGATCCAGCCTATTTGGTGTTCTGTAAGCTTCTTGGATCTTCATAGGTATATCTTTCTTTAGATTGGGAAAGTTTTCTTCTATAATTCTATTAAATATATTTTCTGGACCGTTGAGCTGCACTTCTTCTCCTTCTTCAACTCCAATTATTCTTAGGTTTGGTCTTTTTATTGTGTCCCAGATTTCCTGAATGTTTTGTGATGAGAGCTTGTTGGATTTGCTGTTTTCATTGATCAGTGCGTTTATTTTCTCTATGGTATCTTCAGCGTCTGAGATTCTTTCTTCAATCTCTTGTATTCTGTTGGTTATACTCGTTTCTGTAGTTTCTATTCGTTTACCTAGATTCTCAATGTCCAGACGGCCCTCTGTTTGTGTTTTCTTCCTTGTCTCCATTTCAGTTTTCAGGTCTTGAACTGATTCCATTATCTGTTTGATTGTTTTTCCTTGGTTTCCTAGGGTATCATTCACTGATTTATTCAATTCTTCAAACTTTCTGTTATACTTCTCATCTATCTCTATGAGGGTATCATTCACTGATTTATTAAATTCTTCAAACTTTCTGTTATACTTCTCATCCATTTCCATGAGGGTGTTTTTTACATGCTGTTTAAGGATGTCAATCACTTTCAAAGATTCCATTTTTTCTCCTTCTTCTTGATTAAGGTGTTCATGTCCTCCTGATGTGGGGTCCCTGGTTTCAGGTGGTTTCACGCTGTTTTTCAGATTGTTGGGTGAATTCCTGCATTGGCGTCTGCCCATCTCTTCCTCCAAATGCTCCCCTAAGGATCTTCTTTTACAGGATCAGGTCTCCTTGCCCACTGATGTTACTTCCCTGTGTTGGGACTCTCCCGTGATGGCTCTCTAGGTGCCCCAGTGATGGATCTCGTGGAGCCAAGATCAGCTCTCCTTGCTGGTTGGGAAGCTTGTAAACTAGGTGCCTACCTGCACGTGCAGGCAGGCTACTGAGGCCAGAGGAATTCGCGCCCGCCCGGCTGCCCTCTGGATACTGCCCCAGCGCCCAAACGGGCTGAGCTGGGTGATGTTATTTGCCCAGAGATGGCAGGGAGAGAGAAGTGAGGGAGGGTTCTGGGTTCCCGCTGGGTTAGGTATGAAGAGAGAGGCGGTCTGCAGGAGTATAGGGCCTGCAGGAAACAGTTCCCTGGCCCGCTTTGGCCGTGGGTCAGAGAGGCACTCACCCCGAGAAGGTTCTTCTGGTGCCGAGATCAGCACTCCTTGCTGGTTGGGTAGCTTGTAAACAAAGCCCCTAGCTACCTGCACAGTGCAGGCAGGCCACTGAGGACAAAGGAATTCGCGCCCGCCCGGCTGCCCTCTGGATACTGCCCCAGCGCCCAAACGGGCTGGGCTGGGTGATGTTATTTGCCCAGGGATGGCAGGGAGAGAGAAGTGAGGGAGGGTTCTGGGTACCCGCTGGGTTAGGTATGAAGAGAGAGGCGGTATGCAGGAGTATAGGGCCTGCAGGAAACAGTTCCCTGGCCCGCTTTGGCCGCGGGTCAGAGAGGCACTCACCCCGAGAAGGTTCTTCTGGTGCCGAGATCAGCACTCCTTGCTGGTTGGGTAGATTGTAAACAAAGCCCCTAGCTACCTGCACGGTGCAGGCAGGCCACTGAGGACAAAGGAATTCGCGCCCGCCCGGCTGCCCTCTGGATACTGCCCCAGCGCCCAAACGGGCTGAGCTGGGTGATGTTATTTGCCCAGAGATGGCAGGGAGAGAGAAGTGAGGGGACGGTCTAGTTTCTTGAGTTCATTATATATTTTGGAGATCAGACCTTTGTCAGTTGCGGGGTTGGTGACGATCTTCTCCCAGTCAGTGGGTTGCCTTTCTGTCTTAGCAACAGTGTCCTTTGCTTTACAGAAGCTTCTCAGTCTCAGTAGGTCCCATTTATTCAATGAGGCCCTTACTGTCTGTGCTGCTGGGGTTATACGTATGAAGTGGTCTCCTGTGCCCACGTGTTGTAGAGTACTTCCCACTTTCTCTTCTATCAGGTTCAGTGTGTTTGAACTGATATTGAGGTCTTTAATCCACTTGGACTTGAGTTTTGTGCATGGTGATAGATATGGGTCTATTTTCATTCTTCTACAGATTGACATCCAGTTTTGCCAGCATAATTTGTTGAAGATGCTCTCTTTTTTCAATTGTATATTTTTATCTCCTTTATCGAAAATCAAGTGTTCATAGGTTTGTGGGTTAAAGTCAGGGTATTCTATTCGATTCCATTGGTCAACTTCTCTGTTTTTATGCCAATACCAAGCTGTTTTCAATATTGTAGCTCTGCAATAGAGTTTGAAGTCAGGGATGGTAATGTCTCCAGACGTTCCTTTATTATATAAGATTGTTTTGGCTATCCTGGGATTTTTGTTTTTCCATATAAAGTTGATTATTGTCTTCTCCAGATCTGTGAAGAATTTTGATGGGATTTTGATGGGGATTGCATTGAATCTATAGATTGCTTTTGGTAGAATTGCCATTTTTACTATGTTGATCCTCCCAATCCAAGAGCAAGGGATATCCTTCCATTTGCTGGTGTCCTCTTCTATTTCTTTCTTCAGAGGCTTAAAGTTCTTGACAAATAGATCTTTCACTTCCTTGGTCAGGGTTACCCCAAGATATTTTATGCTCTTTGTGGCTATCGTGAAAGGTGATGCTTCTCTTATTTCTCTCTCTGTTTCCTTACCCTTTGTGTATAGGAAGGCAACTGATTTTTTGGAGTTGATCTTGTATCCTGCCACGCTACTAAAGGTGTTTATCAGCTGTAGGAGTTCTTTGGTAGAGGTTTTGGGGTCGCTTATGTATACTATCATATCATCTGCAAATAACGAGAGCTTAACTTCTTCCTTTCCAATACGAATCCCCTTGATCCCCTTATGTTGTCTTATTGCTATTACTAGAACTTCAAGCACTATATTGAAGAGGTATGGAGAGAGTGGACATCCTTGTCTTGTTCCTGATTTCAGTGGGATGGCTTTGAGTTTTTCTCCGTTTAATTTAATGTTAGCTGTCAGCTTGCTGTAAATAGCTTTTATTATATTTAGGTATGACCCTTGTATCCCTAGTCTCTCCAAGACCTTTATCATAAAAGGGTGTTGAATTTTGTCAAATGCTTTTTCAGCATCTAATGAAATGATCATATGGTTTTTTTCTTTCAGTCTATTTATATGGTGGATTACATTGATAGATTTGTGTATGTTGAACCAGCCCTGCATCTCTGGGATGAAGCCTACTTGATCATAATGGATAATTTTTCTGATGTGTTCTTGAATTCGGTTTGCTAGTATTTTATTGAGAATTTTTGCGTCGATATTCATGAGTGAGATAGGCCTGTAATTCTCTTTCTTGGTTGGGTCTTTGTGTGGTTTTGGTATCAGGGTAACTGTAGCTTCATAAAAGGAATTTGGCAAAGACTTTTCTGTTTCAATATTGTGAAATACTTTAAGGAGTATAGGTATTAGCTCTTCTTGGAAGTTCTGGTAGAATTCTGCATTGAAACCATCTGGTCCTGGGCTTTTTTTGGAGGGGATATTTTTGATAACAGTTTCTAGTTCTTCGCGACTAACAGGTCTATTTAGATCGTTCACCTGGTCTTGGTTTAGCTTTGGTATATGGTACTTATCTAAAAAAATGTCCATAAAAAAATGTCCATTTCTTTTGCATTTTCCAGTTTTGTGCCGTACAGGCTTTTGTAGTAAGATCTAATGATTCTCTGAATTTCCTCTGTGTCTGTGGTTATGTCCCCCTTTTCATTTCTGATTTTATTTATTTGCGTGTTCTCTCTCTGTTGTTTAATTAGTTTGGATAGGGGTTTGTCGATCTTGTTGATTTTCTCCAAGAACCAACTTTTTGTTTCATTGATTTTTTGGACTGTTTTTTGTGTTTCTATTTTGTTGATTTCCGCCCTCAGTTTGATTATTTCCAGTCTTCTACTCCTCCTGGGCGCGTCTGCTTCTTTTTTTCTAAAGCTTTCAGGTGTGATGTTAAGTCCCCAATGTATGCTTTCTCCGTTTTCTTTAAGTGAGCACTTAGTGCTATGATCTTTCCTCTTAGCACTGCTTTCATCGTGTCCCATAGGTTTGAGTATGTTGTCTCTTTATTTTCATTAAATTCAAGGAAGACTTTAATTTCTTTCTTAATTTCTTCCTTGACCCAGGTGTGGTTCGGTAGTTGATTGTTCAGTTTCCATGAGTTTGTTGGCTTTCTGGGGGTAGCATTGTTATTGCCTTCTAATTTTAATCCGTGGTGATCTGATAAGACACAGGTGGACACTGATATTCTTTCGTATCTGTGGAGGCTTCCTTTGTTTCCGAGTATATGGTCAATTTTTGAGAAGGTTCCATGAGCTGCAGAGAAGAAGGTATATTCTTTCCTATTTGGGTGGAGTGTTCTATAGATGTCTGTTAAGTCCATTTGCTTCATTACCTCCAATAATTCTCTTAATTCTCTATTCGGTTTCTGTCTGATTGACCTGTCCATTGGAGAGAGAGGTGTGTTGAAGTCTCCTACTACTAGTGTGTGTGGTTTGATGTCTGCCTTGAGTTCTAGTAATATTTCTTTTACATAAGTGGGTGCTTTTATATTAGGGGCATAGATATTCAGGATTGAGATGTCATCTTGATGAATTGTTCCTGTTATGAGTATAAAGTGTCCATCTCGATCTCTTCTGATTGATTTTAGTTTGAAGTCAGTTTTGTTGGAAATTAGTATGGCCACACCTGCTTTTTTGTTAGGACCATTTGCTTGAAAGACCTTTTCCCAACCTTTTACTCTGAGTAGATGCCTGTCTTTGTGGTTGAGATGTGTTTCTTGCAAACAGCAGAATGTTGGATCCTGTTTTCGTATCCAATCTCTTAGCCTGTGCCTTTTTATAGGTGAATTGAGACCATTAATATTAAGTGATATTAATGATCAGTGGTTGTTTACTCCGGTTATTCTTATTGTTTTTGGTAGTAGAGTTTGTGTGTGTCCCTTCTTTGAGTTGTGCTGGTGAAGGTTCGCTATATGCTTTAGTTATTGTAGTCAGAGTTGGCAGTGTTGGATTCCTTGGGTTGCGATTTTCCTTCTATTACCTTCTGTAGCGCTGGATTTGTGGCTACGTATTGTTTAAATTTGTTCTTATCCTGGAATGTCTTGTTTTCTCCATTGATAGTGAACACTAGCTTGGCTGGGTATAGAAGTTTGGGTCTGCATCCATGGTCTCTTAGTTTTTGAAGTACCTCTATCCAGGATCTTCTGGCTTTCATGGTTTCCATAGAGAAGTCGGGTGTAAGTCTGATCGGTTTACCTTTATAAGTTACTTGGCCTTTTTCCTTTGCAGCTCTTAATATTCTTTCTTTAACCTGTATATTCTGTGTTTTGATTATTATATGGCAAGGGGATGTTTTTCTTTGATCCAGTCTGTTTGGTGTTCTGTATGCTTCTTGAATATTCAAAGGAATATCTTTCTTTATATTGGGAAAGTTTTCTTCCATAATTTTGTTAAAAATATTTTCTGGGCCTTTGAGCTGTGACTCTTCTCCTTCTTCTATTCCTATTATTCTTATGTTTGGTCTTTTTATTGTGTCCCATATTTCCTGCATGTTTTGTGATGAGAATTTGTTGGCTTTGCTGTTTTCTTTGATCAGTGCATTTATTTTCTCTATGGTGTCCTCAGAATCTGAGATTCTTTCTTCTATCTCTTGTATTCTATTGGTTATACTTGTTTCTGTATGCTCTGCTCGCTGACCTAGATTTTCCATATCCAGCTGGTCCTCAGTTTGTGTTTTCTTCCTTGCTTCCATTTCAGTTTTCAATTCTTGGACTGTTTCCATTACCTGTTTGTTCGTTTTTTCTTGGTTTCCCAGGGTCTCATGTATGTATTTACTCAATTCTTCAAACTTTTTACTCATTTCTTCGAACTTTTTGTCGTACTTCTCCTCTATTTCTATAAGGGTGCTTTTTACATGTTGTTTAAGAGACTCTATTGCTTTCATAAAGTCAATTTTTTCCACTTCTTCTGTATTAGGGTGTTCAAGTACTTCTGTTGTAAGATCATTGGGTTCTGGTGTTTTCATGTTGTTTTTCCGATTATTGGGTGAATTCTTACATTGACGCCTGCCCAGCTCCTCCTATCAAAGCTATCTAATGTGTCTTTTAAAACCGGATCAGGTTTCCCTGCTGGCCAGTGGCTCCTCTTACAGAATGCCCTTGCTCTGTTTCCTGGCTCCTGCCGGGGGCCAATATCCCTCTCACCCCTCAGAAGGGTGTTCAGGAGCAGTACCCTGCTCCTCCTTTGTCAGGGACCTCACCAACCAAAGGCCTACCTCTTTGCTTTAATTGTAGTGGGTAGATCTGCTCTTGGTGTTGTGCACTGGTCCCCGCCGTCCCTACTGCCATGGTAGCCCACAAGTCGTCCACTGCCGTTCAGGTCCCCTCAGGTCTGCCGCTGCCTAAGCTGGTCTGCTGCTGCTACCTGGGCCTGAGCCCGGTCCGCTGCTGCCGCCTGGGCCTGAGCCTGAGCCCGGTCTGCCGCTGGAGCCTGGGCCTGGGCTTGAGCCTGGTCCACCGCTGCCGCCTGGGCTTGAGCCTGGTCCACCGCTGCTGCCTGGGGTTGAGCCCGGTCCGCCGCTGCCACCTGGGCCTGAGCCTGAACCCGGTCCGCCGCTGCCGCCTGGGCCTGAGCCTGAGCCCGGTCCGCCGCTGGAGCCTGGGCCTGGGCTTGAGCCTGGTCCACCGCTGCCGCCTGGGCTTGAGCCCGGTCCGCCGCTGCTGCCTGGGGTTGAGCCCGGTCCGCCGCTGCCACCTGGGCCTGAGCCTGAACCCGGTCCGCCGCTGCTGCCTGAGCCTGAGCCTGAGATCGGTCCGCCGCTGCCACCTGGGCCTGAGCCTGAGATCGGTCCGCCGCTGCCACCTGGGCCTGAGCCCGGTCTGCCGCTGCCGCCTCAATTCCTAAAGTTTTTAATATTTCAGGTTTTTGTGTGCTTTGTCTGCTTGTTTGTTTGTTTGTTATGATGACAGTATGACAAGAAAAATAACCGATGGTTTGTTTTTTTTTAAATAGTTATATTTAGACAACTTAATAGTTGAAGTTCATACTGTATTATTTTCTTTTCTTTTTTTTTCTTTGGTTTTTCGAGACAGGGTTTCTCTGTGGCTTTGGAGCCTGTCCTGGAACTAGATCTGTGGAGCAGGCTGGTCTCGAACTCACAGAGATCTGCCTGCCTCTGCCTCCTGAGTGCTGGGATTAAAGGTGTGCACCACCACCACCAGGCTATTTTATTTTCTTGCATAGATAAATTACTTCATGATGCCCCTTGTGTCTTCACTGAAGTGCTCTGGAATACATAGGCATACAGTTTTGGAATCGTGGTAATGATGGGAATAAAATATGTTCCCTTCTCTAAAGGTTTTAAAATTCAACACTCGAGCTACATGCAAGTAACTGACTCAGATATTAGACACGCTCCACTGAAAGTATTGCCAAATTCTATGGGAGCATATTAAGGAGAACATAGGTATAGAGGTCAGCATAAAAAAAACCACTATTTAGGGGGAGGAGGGGGGAGGGGGAGGAGTGGGAGGAGGGAGAGGGAAATGGGAGGCGGGGAGGAGGCAGAAATTTCTTTTTTTCCAATATAAAAAAACTAAAAAAAAGAGGATAGCTTACAAACTTTTGGTTGGATGTCCAATGGTTAAAGCTCTAGTGATAATATTCTTATGGGAGACCTTGAGCTGCTAGGTAAAATTCTTACAAAAAACAGTTTCCAATAGAGAGCTTAAAACAGCTGCCTAACAGGTACTCAAGCAGGTAAAGTATAAATCAACAGATAAAGTATACAATAATCAACAAATACAGTATATTAATTATAATTCAGCTATGGCAAGTGTGTATATTAGATGTAAAACTTATTATACAACAGCTTTATAAAACATGCTGCTTATGGCTAAATCTTCTCAGTTTTGCTAGTTAAGATATTAAACTCTTAATTTAAACCAGTAGCCTGTCTGATATAAAAGGACAGGATAGAATCTGGATAATGGTTTAACAAAATATTGACTATGATCAATGTTTCTTATACTAAACAGTAGATTCATTGATAATTTTAAGATTGATTCCTGGATACTTGCCTTTGCTAAATTCAAAGGCCAAAAACAATGGTCTTTTCCCAGATCACTGCTACGATTTATGTACCTGTATCTTGCTAACGTTATAGCAAAAAATCCCTTAAAGGATTTTATGCTAAATTTTACAAATGGCTCTGCCAATGGAGGAACTGCATATATGGCTAACAATAATAAAAATTATGGAGCATAACAAGGCTCCTTCAAAGCAACTCATAAACGTTGCCAGCAGATCCTGATGCAAACGGATCTGGCTTGATGACACCAAGCTTACCTTTGAAAAGACAAGGTGAAAAAGCCCTTGCAATGCATTATGAAAAAACCCAACCTGTATATATATTTGGGGTCGAGGATGTGTTTGTGCTTTTTTCACAGAAAGAAAATAAATTCTGGACGTGATGTCGACGCTGCGGACACAGAGGAGTGCCAGACTTCCAGAGATGATTGAGGAGAGGTCCTTGGTCCGGTCTTCCCTGCCCCTGATGTGGGAGTGTCTTATCAATCTGTTGATTTCATTGGATAAGCAATAAATAAACTGCTTGGTCCCGATTGGTTAGAACATAGGTGGGTGGAGTAAACAGAAGAAAATGCTGAGAGGAAGAGGAAGTGAGGTCAGAAAGCATGCAGCTCCGCTCAGAGCCAGACGCCTCAGAGAGAGACACCATGCTACTGTCTAGCGGGCAGACGGGTAGCTCTGCTCTCTGAGGCAGAGGGATGAAACTCCAATGCAAGATGGATGTAGGCTAGAATCTTCCCGGTAAGAGCACCTTGGGGTGCTTACTCTCATTATTAGAAAAGGGTTAAGAGGTTGAAGCTAGTGGGCCAAGCAGTGCTTAAAAGAATACAGTGTCCATGTAATTATTTCGGGTAAAGCTAGCCGTGCAAGCGGATGGGGTGTTGGGGACGCAGCCCCGCCGCTGCTATTTCAACAGATGGCGCCCAACGTGGGGCCAACTGAATCCACAGAAAGTCTGAGAAAGCTTGGGAAAGAGTAAAGCATGTTTTCTTGGTAGCAGCAGTTTCTCGGTTCTACTCTGCTTGCTAGAGTCAAGCAAGCACTCTCATCTGAGAGAGGCTTCCTGACTCAGCTTCATCTGCAAAACCCTGCAGCTCATTAAGAGGTCCTGCCACGAAACACTTAAACGGTGTTGACGAAAAGCTGAACGTATGCTTTTCGGTTTTCAGCTGTAGCAGGAAAAAAGCTGTGCCGTTTTAAAATGCCGGCTTTCTGGGCTGTCCTGCCAGAGCAAACTCTGACTCTTTTACGCCGGTGGGTCGTGTGGTTTGCAAGCCCAGGCTGCGGAAGCTCGCTTGCTGGCAAGGACCTTGAAACACTGTAGAGTTGTGGCACTGAAGGCGGCTCTGGCTGTACCTCAGCCACAAGGTTGGAATGGCAGAAAGCTAAGGAATGGACTGGATCTAGCTGGCAAAGCCACGGCTTTAGTCCAACTCAGATTGCTTGGTAAATTAAAGACTCATGTGGTCAGAAAAACAGAGAGAGATACAGTAAAGAGAGCATCAAAGACAAAGAAAAATTTTAAGTTATTTACAGTGTTGAAAATATATGCTGACTAAAAGTTAAAGTTTTTAAAGTAAGAAAAAGAGAAGTTGTGTGTGGTAGTACACGCCTTTAATCCCAATGCTTGGGAGGCAGAGGGAGATTGACCTCTGTGACTTCAAGGTGTGGTAGCACACGCCTTTAATCCCAGTGCCTAGAA
This sequence comes from Microtus agrestis, assembly GCA_902806775.1. NCBI lineage: Eukaryota > Metazoa > Chordata > Mammalia > Rodentia > Cricetidae > Microtus > Microtus agrestis. Next base: position 57,354 of record CADCXT010002046.1, read on the forward strand.
GGCAGAGACAAACAGATCTCTGTGAAGATCTCTGTGAGTTCAAGGTGTGGTAGCATACACCTTTAATCCCAATGCCTGGGAGGCAGAGACAGAAGGATCTCTGAGAGTTCAAGGACAGTCTGGTCTACAGAGTTATTCCAGGACAAAGATACAGAGAATATAAAATAAAAGTAAAAATAAACAAAATAGAGGTTAAAATAAAACGCACAAAGATGGAAAATACACAGAGAATCTTGATACTGTATGCTATTATGCTCTCTTTGAATTGTTTGAATGCTGAGGAAGGAGCAAAAGCTACTAAAAGATATTTGTTTATAAATGCTGCTGAACTAATTCAACATAGATATTTTGGAAATGCCTTGACTTTGCAATTTGGATCTAAGGACATGATACTTTGGAAAGGAGTTTCTTGTTTTGTTTTCACAGAGGATGAGACCCTGTTCATTTCTTCTATCCGAATATGGTATGATGGACCTCCTGAATGGTTGCTGTGAACATCTTCAGAAAATTGCTTCGCTCAACTGCCAACTGAGATGAAACTAGCACACAGGTTATACCATGAAAGACCTAATTAACGACGCCCCCATTCAGCAGGAAGCAGTTTGGAGAGAAATAACTGCGCCCATGTTCCCAAATATGGTTTATAAACGTTCTTTTACATTTAAAGGGGGATATGATAGAGATATGAATAATTTGCATTGATATGGATTTTGCTTTAGTGATTTAAATTTAAGGTCAATTTTGTTATACGTATATGTATTTCTGATCTTGATTAAGGTATTGTGATTGTGTAGTTCACTTAAAAATGTAATGCATATAGGCTGTTAATAATCATCTATAATAGTCAAGTTTGTAGTCATGTTAGATTTTCTAGATGTGCACGGATATATTTCTGATAGGCATTCTTCATATCTTTCAAAGGCTAGAGAATATGGCATTTTAAATGTTTTAATAACTTAGGACTTTTCATGACAATGAGACACTCTGCTCCTGGCAGCACCAATCTACTTCAAGAGGGAGATGGGCATTGAAGAGGATCCTTATGGAGTTTGATAGCCATTTGGGCAAGAAAACTGCTCTTGCCTGGACTATTGCATAAACTGGACACAGAGAACCTGCAGAGAGAGGACTACTGAACTTGCCTAAAGGTGAGATGATCTTTCGGGGTTCCTGATTCATGAAAGACTCTGCAAGACATTCTTCAGGACAAGCAGATAGTGACTGCCTTTGAAATTTCCTGCTTTGTGGAAATGTCTGCTGGAAACTATGGGCCTGTAGGCCGAAGATGGATGCCCCAACGGTACAGAGGAACTTTGGGTGACTGTACAGGCAGTGAGATATCTCTGTCATTTCTAGAGTTTTGAAAATTACTCACTTTTTATTTGATTAGGTAATATTGTATTTGCTATGTTAAAGTTAAAGCCTTTCCTTTTTGTTTAAACAGAAAAAGGGGAAGTGATGTGGGAGTGTCATATCAATCTGTTGATTTCATTGGATAAGCAATAAATAAACTGCTTGGTCCCGATTGGTTAGAACATAGGTGGGTGGAGTAAACAGAAGAAAATGCTGAGAGGAAGAGGAAGTGAGGTCAGAAAGCATGCAGCTCCGCTCAGAGCCAGACGCCTCAGAGAGAGACACCATGCTACTGTCTAGCGGGCAGACGGGTAGCTCTGCTCTCTGAGGCAGAGGGATGAAACTCCAATGCAAGATGGATGTAGGCTAGAATCTTCCCGGTAAGAGCACCTTGGGGTGCTTACTCTCATTATTAGAAAAGGGTTAAGAGGTTGAAGCTAATGGGCCAAGCAGTGCTTAAAAGAATACAGTGTCCATGTAATTATTTCGGGTAAAGCTAGCCGTGCAAGCGGATGGGGTGTTGGGGACGCAGCCCCGCCGCTGCTATTTCAACATGCCCCCAAGAAAAGGAGTGCCTTCTGACAAAACCAGCTACACCACTCTGCAGGGTGTCATCCTGCCTCCAGAGTCCAGGGAGACCCGGCTGACATAAGGGCCAGGATGTGCTTCATGTAGCTGAATCCAGCTCGCCTCACCCAGGTTCCCCCATCTGTCCTGGAGCACAAATGCTAAACTGCTTCTGCAGCATGAACTCTGGTCTGCTTTGGAGCTGAGTTGCAGACTAAACATCAGACTGCTTTAAACTTTGGGACACAGAACTCATTTTAATTAAAATATTAACCTCTCTTTACTTAAGAAGGGGGAAAACTGGGGGTTCCTGTCACTGTTGCTCAGAGACTGGAACTGGTGGTATTTGATAACATCAATGTATGTCATTGTACTCCTACTGAAATTGATCTAATGATATTTGTAACTGCTTATAGATATTGGGAAAAGTTTGACACATGCTGTAAAGTGTTTGGGTTTAATGCATATGTTAAAAGTTTAGATTTTGATCCCTTTTACACTGCCCTAATTTTTGGCAGGCAGCACACGTAACTTTATGTGGAGTAGGCACTTAGGAAGGAGGACATACCATAGGCCAGACTAAAAGGTGAATACTGGGTTGGGAAAAAGCCCTTTCTTCTTGTCTGGAGATGGAGTTATTGGTGCCAAAATTATATCATTATATCTTTTGTTTGAGGAGCTCCTCATAGTCTTTTCATTAATGACAGACGCAGGGGCCCAATGACGGGAGTTAGTGTGGATCCTCGCCTGAATAGCACACCATACAGAGGTTGTAGAAACCGGCTCAACATGGCATGGTACAGGTATGAGGGCGCTCTCCACATGGCCTAAGACAGGGTGCCCTGTGATCTGCTTACTTTAATCCTGCTAGATGCCTTTCATTTGAGGAGCTCCAAGGACGGGTGACTTATGGCAGGATAATCCCCCAACCTAAGGCAGGGCCCTGGGAACCCTAGGATGCCTAAGGGGGAAAGAAAAAAGGCCTGGTCCCCACTCGACCTAGGAGTCATCGAGCACCCCTCTGTTCCCAGGAGAGGTGGATTGCTTCACCACTCGAGAGGAGGGTCTCTCCTTGTCTCAGTCCCTTCTCCTTTGGTCTGACACCATGGATGACTCTGACTGGTGCTCTCCACGTGATAGCTGCCTTCCTTTGTATGGAAGGGGGAGGGGATCTGTGGGGAGCCGTTTCCCCCTAGAGATCATTGCAGGAACCATCGCCCTGGGGAGACTGATGGGAACCCCACACCCATGGTTGTGCTGGGAATGGTCCTGTTGCCCTGTTGCCCCACACCCAGTTGAAGCTGTTAATGGAGAAAAAAAAATTTAGATTTTGATCCCTTTTACACTGCCCTAATTTTTGGCAGGCAGCACACATAACTTTATGTGGAGTAGGCACTTAGGAAGGAGGACATACCATAGGCCAGACTAAAAGGTGAATACTGGGTTGGGAAAAAGCCCTTTCTTCTTGTCTGGAGATGGAGTTATTGGTGCCAAAATTATAACATTATATCTTTTGTTTGAGGAGCTCCTCACAGTCTTTTCATTAATGATAGACGCAGGGGCCCAATGACGGGAGTTAGTGTGGATCCTCGCCTGAAGAGCACACCATACAGAGGTTGTAGAAACCGGCTCAACATGGCATGGTACAGGTATGAGGACGCTCTCCACATGGCCTAAGACAGGGTGCCCTGTGATCTGCTTACTTTAATCCTGCTAGATGCCTTTTATTTGAGGAGCTGCAAGGACGGGCGACTTATGGCAGGATAATCCCCCAACCTAAGGCAGGGCCCTGGGAACCCTAGGATGCCTAAGGGGGAAAGAAAAAAAGGCCTGGTCCCCACTCTACCTAGGAGTCATCGGGCACCCCTCTGTTCCCAGGAGAGGTGGATTGCTTCACCACTCGAGAGGAGGGTATCTCCTTGTCTCACTCCCTTCTCCTTTGGTCTGACACCATGGTTGACTCTGACTGGTGCTCTCCACGTGATAGCTGCCTGCCTTTGTATGGGAGGTGGGAGGGGATCTGTTGGGAGCCGTTTCCCCCTAGAGATCATTGCAGGAACCATCGCCCTGGGGAGACTGCGGGGATCCCCACACCCATGGTTGTGCTGGGAATGGTTCTGTTGCCCCACACCCAGTTGAAGCTGTTAATGGAGAAAAATAAAATAAATAAAATAAAAAAAACACTATTTGAGTAACTTAGTTTTGAGTATCAAATAACCAAGTGAAGAGCAAAAGGAAAGTAGATAGGGGAATAGATTGTGTCAAACCAGTCCTTGTTAAAATTTAGGGAAATTCAGAAGATTTTAGCTCTGTTGATTATGACTATAAAAATAATAATAGGTATAGACTAGTAATACAAATAATGCAAACTGTGGCAGTCATGAACATGCAAACATGGATTACTCTACAGGAAAGAGCCTGCTGGGAGAAGAGTAGGCCAGAATGCTTTCTTGGAGGTCTACCACAGTGTTCCTCTTGAGGCTGTAATATTTCCAGGATATTCTACCCAATGATCAAGTACAAATGGCATCTAGAGCTGGGCTGCTCTTGTCTAACACGAAGCATATCTGATAGGCATATTTTGTTCTGCACTGCCTATTGTACTCACTGAGTTTTTATTTTCAGAGATGTGCTGCCATCTTGGCTCTGCCTCTGTCTTTGACTCTTTGTCTCTCTGTCTCTCTCTATCTCTCTGCACTCCATTTCTCTTCCCCTTCTTCCTTTTTTCCTCTTTCTACATGTGTTGGACTTGTATCCAGCTAGATATAAAGTCCTATTCTCAGTAATGTATTCTGTTTACCACCTTGACATTTGTTGTCTGGAGGACCATAGCTTATACAGTGGTAACTGATGGGATTTTTTTTGTTTTATTTACTTATTTGTTTTTTAACATAATTTTAGTTAAAATAAACCAGACAATAATATCTCATAGCTACAGGTGAGCTATTGGCAAGAAAGATTTCTTAAGTTCTCCTAGGATATGTTCTCAATCTAGATATCAAAAGCCGTAGACCTGTGTAAGAAGAAATAGCTTTGACAGACTGTCTTAGCATATAGGCAAGGAAACCCTTCTCTGGGTTAATTAATTTATAGCAAGTGCTTTGGTATAAATTGCCCAAAGCTTCCACTATCAAGAGTGGTGCATGTTCTTAATCCCAAAATTCAGGAGGCCTGATGGATCTCTGAGTTCAAGGCCAGCCCGGTTCCAGGTTTCAGCCTGTCACCCCAGTGCCAGTTCCAGAACATCCAGGGCTACATGGAGAAACCCTGTCTCAAAATGTCATCATCAACAACAAAGAGTACATAAATTACCTTGCTTATCTCAGAAGCCTGAACTACTTCATAATGTAATCATCTGACACACTAAGACAGATGTGGGATAAAACAAAAGGTGGGTAAAAATAGGTTTAAAATAGGTTGGCAGAAGACAGAGTGATATAAGCAGAGGATGAGTCAAAGACAGAACAGAAAGATTCTCTCTGTGTGTCAGACTTATGAGTGCAAAACTTCCTATTTAAGAAACAAGGAGCCACCAAAGACATAAAAGGAAAGCAGAAATGCAGCTTTTTCACACATGGGTATTAGCCTAATGATAATTAGGGAACTAAATGGATAGTCAGCTGATGAACTAGGAGGGTAAAACCCAGAATGAGTTTAGATCTGTTGCCTTGAAGGCCCTTTCAAAATGACATCCATGTCCAAGAGGCTGGGCTGGTTATTTTATTCTTGAAAATGATAGAGGGTCTCTGCCTTCACAATATTGGCCCATGTGCCTGATAGAATGTGACTGTGCCATTCCCTTCTCGCTTGCCTGTCACAGTGGAATGCTGTTATTGATGCAAAAATGCAAACAGTCACTGCTAGTAGATGTCAACTTTGTTTCAAGGCAAAGGTCATAGACATTTACGAAACGGGTTACATAAAGCAGGAAATAATCTTGTATGCCCTCAGCTAGAGGTTTAACATTGCAGGACCCCATTTTGCCTGCCAGTCTGAAAACTGGCTGTATTCCAGCTAGCTCACACCTTGCAATTCATATTCATATTGACTTCCAATGAACCTTTTTGAGCTGCTGGGAAAGTATAACAGTTTCCCAGATCAATTCATTCCTCTATTATCTTAAATGATTATTCTCATGCTTTTCTTGCTTTCAACATGCTAATAGCTGCTGCCTTCCTTTTTCTTCTCAGGGAAAAGACTTGCTTCTTAACTGGTGAGAAAAATATAACCATTCCAAGCAGAATTTTTATTTTCTTTATTTCTGAGATTAATAATTTAATTACAAAATTTCTCCCTTCC
>CADCXT010002047.1:0-29813 GCA_902806775.1 Microtus agrestis
CAAGCTGGGTCCTTTTACCTCCACATAAGGAAAATAGAGTATGTATGCATGTGCATAATAATTATATGCCTACATGTGAACATAAATACAGGTAAGCTTTTTTAAAATAAACAGGTAATAAACTAGACTAATGAATTATTAAAGAATAATTATTTTATTTGTGTTTTGACTTGAATAAATAAGATATGAGCATGAGGAATAATATCTAAACCTGGACTGCAAATAAATATATGTTAGAATAGAGTTTTAAAAGTAATCAATGAACCCATTCATTCTTTTTCCACAAAATAGAAGTTACTTAAGAGTTATACTTATAAGGAATTACTTATGGTATCAATGTTTTGAAAAGTTGATATTCTGGAGCTGTACCTCAGAATAGAGATTACAGCTATAGGTAAAGATTTGATCTAAATGAATGCTACTCCAGAAATGAATTGGAATAGAGTCAACAATACAGAAGACTATTGAGGGTTGGAAAGGAAGCTCAAAGGTACTAATCTGGAGAATCTAATTAAGACAGACATTTACAGAGTCTGAGTAACAATAATAACAGTAGTAATAATTTCTATAGAGAAAGAAATATTATGAGGCACAAGAATATCATAATCTCAACAATGAGCTTTGCAAATGTCATAGGTAGATCAATGATGAAAAGAAAATAATTTGTTGACTTGGGACTATCAGATATCCTGAACTATCAAGTTGTTCAGGAGAAGATTTTCTGGAATAGATTGCAGAAATTGGAGGATTGTAAGTGGGAAGATTAAATGTTAGTGAGTAGAGGGAGGTGCTGGTATGATTGCGTACACTCCAATGTTTTTCTTTTTTAAAATTAGATAACTATAAATGTTCGTATCTCCTGAAAGATGAAAACTGGGAGGGAGTGCCAAAAGTTTGCAGATACACAGAGAGAGGATAACTTGGGTGGAATAAAATCTCAGAGGACCTGTTAAGAAGAGAAACATGGCATGGTAGCAAAAAAATTAAAAAAAATAGTGTATACTTGTCTTTTAAAACAACTTATAAATTTTTTTCAGAGATTATAAATGTAACTATATTGTCTCTTCTTCCTTTCTCCCTCTATTAATGCACATCTTCTTTTCATCTCCAGCAAAAAGATAACTAATGTTAGTTGAATGAATGCAGGCTGTTTATATTTTTTCAGTGCTTGGCTTTCTTCCACTTGTTCTTTATTTCACCCCCAATTTCTTTTTCCATATATTTCATCTTGTCACTGTTACATAGCTTAAATATATCTCATCAATGATCAAACAGGCAAGGCTCTACTGTGACTACATCTTCATGTTTAGGTAATATCAAATGACTAATAATCGAGTCCCCTGGCCTCCTCTGTTTTCTTCTTAAGGAGCTTTGGGCACTAAAATTGGAATAACTTTGAGGGCCATGTTCTTAAATAAGGTCGAGATTCTTGATAGGAGCCCTTCACTTCATAGTCCCGCCTGAATCCTCCCAACTTTCCAATCCCAGGAACTTTCCATTTCTCTACCTGTCTCCCATTTTTCCAGTGCGAAGGAACCCTTGAACTTAGACAATGTCTCATACTTGAAGATTACCTCTTCAGAGACTGAGGCAGAGGTATTGCTGAGTGTCAGGTCAGCCTAGACAATATCGAAGCCTCGGCCACCCTGAATGATTGAGCAACATTCTGTCTGCAAAACACTTATAGTTACCTCTCATTGCCTACCTTCTATAGAATGGAAGGGTTTTAGAGATTATTGATGATTTTCACTACCTATGTCAGCATAGTTTGATTTCTCTCCATTTGACTTTGCCAGCTTATTCGCTGAAAGATATAAGCAGCTTCACTCTGAAAGAGAATATTATATATAGGTTGAAGTAGGATAACTATTTTTATTCTAAGCAAAAAGTCGTTGAACTAAAGATATATTTATTTTCTTCATGTATGTAATTAGGAATGACCATTTAAAATAGAAACAGTGTTGCCCAAGAGCCTAATTTGAAAGTAGTAATTTAATATATTTATGTCAAAGTAAAGCCCATGGCTAATTTTAGGAAAGGCCTGGGAAATGAACCAATGTGCTTTGAGATGCCTTGGATATTTAATTTTAACCCTTTTATTCTTGGCTTAAAACGTTCTAATGTTTGTCTGTGGATGAAATGCTTTTAAGTAAAGGGAGTGGGAAGCTATTTCTCCTTACTTTCCTGAACCAGTTGAACAATAAATGACTTTGAATGGCAAGCCATTAGAAAGAGCACAAAATCATTACTTGCAGAAGGACCAGTTTTCTTTCTCCCATCTTGTTCATGGTGCCTAAATACAGTACAGGATAAACAGAAGGAAATTACATACCTGTTGATTTGAATACTTTACAAATCCATTGTGTCCTCTAGCTTTTCCTTGAGCATATCCCTGTCAATTCTATATTTAGGGAACAGATTCCTGTCTGAGTCTGTAGACAAAGTTAGATCTGTGTAACTGATGCTCGCCAAAGTTCCTATGTATATTGAAGAAATATATAGAAAAGTGATGAGGTAATTTGTATAATCTCCAGAAATCTCCTTAAAAGGACCATAAGGAGGCTTGGTCAACTTATCATCTTAGCTTGTTTATTTCAATGCTGTGAGCAAGTGTTTATTCCTGTTCTTTTATGGACTTCGCCTCTTTCCTTTCTGCCTTATTGAAGGGGGTGAGCACTAAAGAATGAACCGAGGGCCTAGGACATGCAGGAAAGGGGCTCTACCACTCCAATTGTATGTACCACAGCCCCTTTCTCTGTTTTGACTTGTGTCTGTTATGTGCACATGTGTGTGTAGATTGTATACCCTTCAACTCATACCTATGCAAAAGGACTATTTAACATCCTTTCTGTCATTTTCTATGTATTGTTATTATTAATTATATTGTGTGTGTATGTATAGTGTGTGTTGCAGGATCTTTCATTGAACCTGGAGTTGCCTCTTGTCTTTGTTCTCCAAACATTAGGGTTTCAGGCCCATGTGATCATACTGGGGGATTCTTATATTGGTGATGAGTATTTAAACTAAAGTCATCATGCTTGCATAGGCAAGCACTCTTGCCCTCTGAGTCATCTCTCCAGCCCTTGTTTTGAATTTGATACAGGGCCTTGGAAATTTGTGTAGGCTGGCCTTGAACATAGGATCCTCCAACTTCAGTGTACTGAGTAGCTGGAATTCTCAGCCTCTTACAAAGAATCTTATAAAATTTAAAAAGCATTTTGTTACTATCTATAGTGACACTTAAGTGGGCATTCTTTTGTGATAGTCTGTTTCTAGCTTTTGTAAATTGTTGTCAAACCAATTCTGGGAATATACCCAAGAGAGGCCTTATCATACAACAAAAGTAATAAAAGTATATGCTCTACTATGTTCATAGCAGCATTGTTTGTAAGTAGCCAGAACATGGAAACAACCTAGATGCCCTTCAATGGAAGAATGGATGAAGAAAGTATGGAATATATACATATTATAGTACTACCTTAGCAGTAAAAAAAAGGACTTCTTGAATTTTGCATGCAAATGGATGGAAACAGAAAACACTATCCTGAGTGAGGTTAGCCAGACCCAAAAAGAGGAACATGGGATGTACTCACTTCACATTTGGTTTCTAGCCATAAATAAAGGACATTGAAAATTTTAATTAAAATAGGAATACATCACCTTGAAACTATTTATTTGGTGTGTGTGTGTGTAGGCGTGCGAACATGCATGCATGCATGCTGCATAGACTATGGTGCATGTGTCACAGTGTATGGGGAAGATCACAGAACAAGTTGCAAGAGTTGCCTCTTTCCTTCTATCATGTGGGCCCTGAGATGCAAATCTATTTGTGGAACTCAAGCCTGTGCAACAAGACCCTTTGTAAAGCACTGAGCTTTCTCTCTGCCCCGCGACTTTTCCTTATCAGCACAGTGTGGGTCCACTAATATAAAAAAGCTTTCTGTGAAAACCATGAACCCTCACTTCATCATTACTATCATTTTTTCAAGTCCCTTACCAATGGGCCAAAATTTCTCAACATTTCATTATGCCACAGCACTAATTCCTCTATCTTGTATGAAATAAAATTACTTTTTCTCCGCATTCTCCCATTTTGAATCATAGACACTTTTTCCAATGTGTTTGTCTCCCTGTACCCAGTGAAAAATCTATCATATGACTGAATAGGTCAGCACACGTGTATTGGGCTAAAGAATACATGGTGCCCCTACATTTCCTACCCTCCTCGCCCCTCTTCCACTGGCTCTCTAGGGCCAAGAACCACACCAAAAGCACATGGCCCACAAAATCAGCTAAGCAGGACTCATAGGGACTACCATGATGGAAGTGACGGCCACAGAGCCTGCATGTATCTCAGCCTGGGTCCTCTGCATATAATTTATGGTTGTGAAGTTTGGTGATTTTTTAGACTTTTCTAATAAGTGGGAGTGGAAGTGTCTCTGTCTCTTTGCCTGCTCTTGGAACCCTTTTCCTTCTACTGCATTGCCTTGTCCAGCCTTGATGTGAGTGCAGCTTGTGCCTAGTGTCACTGCATCTTGTTATTCTGTGTTTAGTTGATTTTCCTGTGAGGCCTGGTTCTTTCTGAAGGAAAACAGAGGAGATGGACTCTAAGGTGGAGAGAGATGGTGGGGGACACTGGGAAGGGTGGAGGGAGGGGAAACTGCTGTTAGGCTGTATTAATTTTTTTAAATTAAAAAGAACAAATGATGCTCTAGTACTACCCAGAGTTTGTGAGTCTACTTTCAAGGCCTTTGTTAATATGATTTTTAAATATATCATTTTCATTAATTTATTCATGAGTAACCTATCATATTTCTGACCCTAGGAATAATAATTAATGAAAATAAAAACTAATCCTACTCTTAGAGGGCTGATAGTTCAGTGGAATGGGAGGAAAATAGTTACGCAAGTATAAAATAACTGAGATAAGGTCTTGAAAGACCTCATTTAGCAGAATAAGAGATAAATGTACTGGGACTACTTGAGAATCCAATCTAAATTGCAAAGAGAAAATGTAATAACTATACTGATACGCTTTCCAGCTTCCAAAATGGAACCTAGGTCTTCATGAATTGCTAGGTGAGCTCACTACTGCTAAACTACAAGCAGAAGCTTTAAGATTAGATCACAGTGATAAACTTAGCATTTCCTAGTAGAAAGCAAAACAAATAATTCCTGAAGTCAGAAGTCCCTATGAAGTTGAGCCAAGGATAGAAAAAGGGACAGATGGAGCTAGAGAAGTATGCAAGTAGTAAATCATGCATTGTCAGGCAAGTCATGTTAGAAGTACATTTGCTTTTATGATAAAAGCAATAAGAAATATATTCTTTCACATACTTGGCTGTTTTGTTGGTCTCCCACACCATAAATCTTAGCATTTGTTTTTACAGTTGCGGGGTTCTCAACTACTTTTATTACCACAACTTCTTTCTGCAAGTTCAAATATCATTCGAGGTTCAGTTGTAGATCCTGGCTTATGTCCTCTAAGAATGCCCTCTTTGATTATTTCCAGTCTAGATGGGAGGAGCCTTTCTAGGAATATACAAAAATTTCTAGAATTTGTGTGTTCACATGAAGTGCTGTAGTATAAGTAATAAAAACCTAGAGATAGATACTGGGCTTCAACTTAGAGATCAGGAAAGCAAAGCAGCCAGCCCTTGGCCTCTCAACCCCCTACCATAAACTGAAATGCTTATCCTGTTCTCGACATTTACTCAGAATGAGGCTGAGATTAAGACCTCCATTCTCCCACATTATATCCCTTTCTAGTGCTGGTATTATCCTTAGTCTGAGACTGACTGAGACTCTCCTCTCCTTCCATCTTATATTCCTCTCTCTAGCGCTGGGATTAAAGACATGTACTACCACTGCCCAGCCTCTATACCTACTAAGATGAGCTGCTTGGATTCAAAGATGTATGCAGTCACTGCCTGGCCTGTATGGCTGACCAATGTGGTTGCTTTACACTGGCCTTGTGGCAAGCCTTTTTATTAAAACACCCACAATATATTCACTATAATCTCCAAAAGGAGGATGCGGGTACCAAGCAATGATTCCCTCCAGGACTATGATAAATCATCCACTAAACCGAAAAAACACCATCTAAATGTTGACTGGGAACTACAAACTGCTCAGAACAATTTCAAGGTGGCTAGCCGAGATGATCCAGCCGAACCGACTGCTGAAGCCAGGACTTGAAATGAGCCATGCACTTTCCCATCACGTAAATTCTGGACAAAAATTAATGTCACTACCTCTCCGGGACTTGACAATTAACACAAATTTTTCTTTCCAGGATCCCCTTAAAATATCGTCACCCTCACACAGCAGGAATTAAATTTAATAATAGGACCTACATTCTCAAGAGGGTATGGTAGGTAGTGTTTGGTTATTTAATGGATTATTGATATTTGTTATTGCTAAGGGGATTGATTACAAGTTGTTATTATTTATTGTCAGAGAAGAGCTAAACAAAGGAAATTAGAAACAAGGTTCTTGTTTTGAAAAGAAAAATGTGGGATATAAATATGATAAGATGAAAGGGCAGATTATTTTATCTACTCTGCAAAGGGAGGATATAGATATGATAAAGTAAAAAAGACAGATTATTGAATCTACTTTTTAAAAGCAATTACTAGTTTTAAATGTTTTACGTTGATTGAGTGTTTGCTCATTGTATACAAATTTTCTATGCTGACAAAAATTTGAGATTAATTTTGCTAAAACATACTGAGTAAGGGAGGGCAGTGTACAAAAATATATAGCTCAACAAAAGCACAAACAAAACATACTGTACATGTGTTTCTATTCTTATTTGCAAGGTATTTTCGCTTATACAGATCATTTAACAAGGTAATGCAAACTTCTAGTTCTTGGAGAAAGTCATTATTACCAGCTCTTTAGGATGATAAGGAAATGCAGGCTAGTAATTAGTTACCCATTACAATTGAACTTGTAGCCGCATTAGGTATGGTTTCAAGATCCAACAGAGATATATTTTGAAGATAGTGATCACCTTCTGACACCTCTGAGACCTAAGCAGAATATAGCATTTAAGATATTTTAATAACTTAGATTCATTTTTTACTGATAATGAGACATGAACCTGTTCCTGGATGCACCAATCTACTGTCTTAGAAGATGATGGGCATCAAAGAAAATCCATATGGAGTTTGCACTCTTAGTGGCAAAGCTACGGCACCTAGGCAACAAAGTGCCTTCTTGCCCCCAACTGCTAATAGTATGCTGTCCTAATGGGACAAGCAGGACACAAAGGAGAATGACTGTGAAAACTTGTATAGACAAGGCAAGACTGTCCTTCTAAAACCTGCTTCATAGGAAAAGTCTGTCAAACATCGAGGCCTGTAGCCCAAAGATGGATGCCCCAATGCTGCTGAGGAACTTTGGGACACCGTCTAGTTGTTTCTGGCCATTTCAGAATTTTTTGAAGTTTCTGCTTGCACTTCCTGCCCACTCAGGTAATATTACTCCTTCTTGCGTTTCTGAGGGAGTTGAAGATGAGATAGTTATAATTATAGTTTTCCTGTTTTACCTGATGCAGAAAATGTTATGATATAAAGTAAGTTCTAGGTGAAAAGACTTTGGACTCACCAAGACAAGATAGATAACGGAGTATTTTCTCTGAATTTGCCAAGTGAAAATGGACTCAGACATTGCTGATGTATTTATTGCATGCATTTATTGTTATAGTTATTGTACTTATTGTATGTAGTTTTATTATATTAGGTATAGCCTTCCTTTTATTCTAGACAAAAAGGGGAAATACCGTAGTGTATTATTTGTGTTTTAATAAATAATGCTCCTTGAAGGTCAGTGCTCAAAGCCACACTTGTCATTCATACAGGTCAGGCAGTGGTTGCACACAATGTTAATCTAGCAGTCAAACTAGTTAGCCATAGAGGCTGGGTGGTGGTGGTGAGTGTGCCTTTTAATCCCAACACTAGAGAGGAAAATAAAATAGGAGGGAACAGGACACAATCTCAGTCTCATTCTGAGTATTCGTGGAGGCAGGATCACCATTTCAACTTGAGGTAGGAGGCAAGAGCCAGTGACTGGCTACTTTGATTTCTGCTTTCAGGTTGAACCCCAATATCTGTCTCTGGGTTTTATTACTCGTGCTATAGAGGACCCCTATATTATCTACTTCATACTTTGAAGATTTCATACAGAGCTTTTGCTCAAGATACTCTGGTAATACTTACCTTCTGAATTCCTCCTAAATATTCACATACCAGTACTTTATTCATGCTGAATTCAAAAGAAACATAGGGCCCAAAACACAGTAAAATCCAACTGAATGACAATGCAAATGCTTTTACTAGTGATCTAAGAACAACCATTTGAAGATGTAAGATACAGATATACCAAAACACTTTGCTGACTACATCCTGGCAATTACGTCATCATGTTGACTTGTCTTCTACTATATTATCAATGTTTTACCGATTCACAAATTGCATCGAGTGCACATTATAAAGTAGTCATAAAGATGTGCACTGGTTACTGAAAATGAATAAGACATAATTTTAACCATCGGTTTAGTTTGTTTTTTAATACAGTAACAGAATGTCTGAGATTGAGTAATTCACAAAAGAATCAAAATTTTCTGAGTTTTCTTGTCCAACCTTAATACAAGGGTAGGCACCTAATCTTATTGCAACTTGATATACCATGGTTGGTTGATATCCATAGGAGGTCTGCTTCTTTTCTGAAGAGAAATGGAGGAGGAATAGATGGAAAGGGGCAAAAGAGAGAGAGGGAGAAAAGACTGGTAGGAGATTAGGAAGGGAGGGGAACTTAAGGTCAGAATCTAAAAATAGAAGAAAAGAAAAGAAATTGCAGGCTTATAGTTAGTGCATATTGAATAGGTAGAATGACAAAATTAAATATAAAACTAGAATAGACAAATATAAAACCAGAGCAATAATCACAAAATATATATGTGTGTGTATGTGTGTGTGTATTTTCCTATTAAAAATAAATACATTTTGCCTACTGAAAATATAAATTTAGTTTTTGTTGTCAATCAGTCAGTCCTTAACAGTCTGTAATGATACATTTCATTTTCACAAGAAAATGTAACGTCATCATATATTTAGGATTAGAAAATTAGGATATTGTAGAATGAATTCATCATTAAAGTAATACAGCAAAACAATTTCCTCTGTATTATTGTAGTTCTTGATATTGAACCCTAGGCACTGAATAGGTAATATTAAAAGGAGAATATTATGGGGAAAATAGCTCATCCACACATTTTAATATAGCTAAGAAAATTTGCTTCCAATTGTGAGGGCAATTCCTCAGCTACTTCCCTGGAGTTCATGGCATCCTTTTGATGCCACTCACAAATTATGATGAGATATAAAGGTGGATATATCACTGCTCAGCTACTGCTAATTAATGGTTTTTAAAAATGAGGCGTGGTAAAACATGTGGAATTCTGATTATTCACTATACTCTCAGGAATTAACCTCAAACCTTTCCTATTGTAGGACACACAGCAAAGTAATTATTACACTTATTAGTGTACATTTGTAAGCATTCCTGAAGGTAACTACCAAAGCTAACGTGACTGAAAAGTAGTTCTGTTTCCCAAACGAGTATTTGGGGAAAAAAAAAAAAACTGTTCCTACAATTGGACCATTGCTGCTTTTAGTTCTGTGGGATATGTCACATCAGTGAACAGGCCCTACAATTTTTGCCATAGTTGCTTTTCTCTTGCTGTGATAAAACACCATGATGAAAGAAACTTATGAAAAAATGTTTAATTTGGGCCTACCAGTTTTAGGGGGTTAGAATCCAAGAACATCACGGCAAAGTATATGGCATCAGGTAGGCAGGCATGGTGCTAGAGCAGCAGATGAGGTAAAACACATGGCATCAGGTAGGCAGACATGGTGCTAGAGCAGCAATCTGAGACTTAAAATCTTGATCCACAACCACAAGGCAAAGAAACTCAAGAGTCTTTTTATATATCAATGCCTACCTCCTAAAATCTCCTCCAACAAGGACACACCTCCTAATCCTTCTCAAATATTTCCACCAACTGGGGACTTGTATACAAGTATATGAGCCCATAGAAGCCATCCTCTTTCAAACAACAGCATTCTACTACCTGATCCTCTCAGGCTTATGGCCATAAAATAATGTAAAATTCATTTAGTCCAACTTCAAAAGTCCCCATAGTCTTTCAGTCTCCACAGTTTCAATAACCAAAATCTTTTCTGAGACTCAGGGCAATCTCTTAACTATAACTTTCTGTGATGTTTTTTAAAAGTAAATTATGTTCTTTGAACCTCCAATGGCATAGAATATACATTACCATCCCCAAAGGAAAAAATAATATGACCTAGAGAAAAATATTGGGTCATATCAAGATCAAACCCCAACAAGGTAAATTTCCATGTCTGATATCACCAATTAGGTGAATCTTTCTTTTTAGCTTTTCTGCCTGCAACAAATATCTCTGTCTTGGGCTATTTCCATTCCTTGTTTGCAGCTCTCCCTTGAAGACATCCCAAAGCTCTAGCATCTTCTCTATCATGGGGTCTCCAATATAGTCCAGGCTTCACTTTCAAAATTTCATGCAATAGTCTCTCAAGACCTTCATGTAGAGACTCCCCGTCTCTTCAAACATGGAGAAATGATTTACATCCCATTTGCTTCTGTGTCCTTTATCATGCTGGATGCTGCTGCTAAGTTTGGCTGCCTGCTTGAGATGAGCCTGGCTCACTTTTTGAATCACATTTGTATAAGCCTTTTTTTCTACATTGTAAACTTAGTCGGATAAGGTCTTTACCTGAGGGCATCCCACCCTTTGTTCCATTCCAGAACAGGTCTTTCTTTAGTCTGCTCATCTCCTTCAACAAAAGCTTTGTTTCAAAAATTACATTTCAAGGTGTTAATTTTTCCTCAAACTGTACATTTGTGCTTCTTTTTACCTCACTGTTCTTTTCCTTTGTAAAGCCTGCATAAGAGTAATTAAGTAATAACCATGCTAGAGAGTCGAACTGTCTTGTACTTTCCTGACAAGAAATTAATCCAATATTTTTAAATGTAATCTAAGGATTAAAGACATGGGCAAAAGGCAGTCATATTTTTTTTTGCCAAAATATCACAAGAATGCTCTCTGCCACAGTTGTTTATATCGCTACGCTCTGAAACTTCTTGATCTGAACATCTGTGGTGATTTGAATGTAATTGGCCTCCATAATCTCATAGGGAGTGACACTATTACGAGATATAGCTTTATTTGAGTATGCATGGCCTTGTTGAGGAAGTGCATAACTTTGTGGGACAGGCTTGGAGGTTTCCCTATGCTCAGGATACCACCTAGTGTTTCAGTCAACTTCCTGTTGCATGAAAGCCAATATGTAGCCAGCAACATGTTTGCCTACACACTGCCATGCTCCCCACCATGATAATAGTGGACTGAACTCTGAAACTGTAAGCAAGCCCCTCAATTAAATGTTTTCCTTATAAGAGTTGCTGCTGATCATGGTGTCTTTTCACAGCAATACAAACCTTAAGACAGCATCCATATTCCATGTTGCTTCTAGCACTACTGTCTTCCAATCTCCTATTCAGATGGCCATTGAATCTAGCTTATAGCATTCAAGAGCATTCCTACTCCAATGCTACAAAGTCTTCCACAATCCTCCAGAAAAATGTCATGGTCAGGACTGTGAGAGCAATAGCCCACTTCCAGGTACCAAATTTTCTCTTAATTACTTTTCTATTGCTGTGATAAAGCACCATAACTAAGGTAACATATAGAAAGAAAGCATTTAATTTGAGGATTAGTTCTCAGTGGGTTAAGAGTCCATGACTCTCATAGCAGGGATCATGGCAGCAGGTAGTCAATGCATTAAAGCAGTAACTGACATCTTACATTGTGATTCATAAGCATCACAAAGCAGAGAGAGTTAATTGAGAATATCATGGGTTTTGAAACCTCAAAACCTGTCTGTCCCCAGGGACAGGCTTCCTCCAATAAGAACACACCTCCTAATCCTTCCCAAAAATTTCTACCAACTGGGACTTGAGTATTCAAATACATAAGGTGATCAGCCCATTCTCATTCAAGTCGCAACATCTGTCATAGAGAAGCCATCAACTAAAATTGCAAAATAAAGATAAACATGATGATAATTTAGCAATATTGAAATTTTTAGTGTTAAGCAATTTGATCTGAGCAATACACAGTCAAAAGAGAGATTATCATGAAAAGAGAAGAAAGGGGTATAATAGATTGCTATTTTATACTCATTGAGCAGTACTAATAATTATAAGCCAAAGCTTTTGTAAACCAGCTCTCCATTTTGTTGGCAGCATTCCACAATATAACTATAAGAAAATCTTGCTTTTCTAGTTTAATTTCAAAATATAAATTTTAAAAGAGTAAAAGGGAGCACTTAAATATGTATTAGTAAGGGGATTCCCTGAATAAACTTAATTTGATCTCTTTTTCAGTTTTCTATATATTTCATATCTTCTTCATAGAGGTTGTATTATTAAAATTGTGAAAATAGGAAGAAACAAAACTGCTATGCTGGTCAGTATTATATTCTTGTTTATGTTGGAGGACAGATGTCAACTTTTCAGGCTTTGATTAAAATTAAAAGCTTTAACTCTATGTGCCCATGATATACTACATTTATGTAACACATTAGAAAAGTAGCAGTATGCTTTTATTTCCTGTGAAGGAAAGAGTCAGTAAATTATTTTGCTTTTAGTCGTTAAAAGACCAGATCAAGATGCAAATGCATTCCAATAGCTCAAATCCCACTGTAATTCTTCCAAATTTAAGGCAGTTATGAATTCACAACAGAGGCTCAAGCTGTTCATATTTCTAGCTTATTTTATTTTCCTTTCTCTTATTACCTGTTCTACTCACAGGTTTCAAATCTTGAAAATCCCACAAAGTTAAGGAGAGATTTCAACAACTAAATTGTACTACAATATAGTAGGAAAAATACAACTGCTGGTTTGTGGAGAACTGCATGAGGTTATACTTTTTCAGCTACCTTCACCCCCTCATGAAATACCTAGAGAGTTCTAAGTTCTTCATTTTGACTATTTATTTGTTAAAGTAGGAAAAAGAGTGTCATCCGTTTATTCTTTGAGAATTCCTATACTTGTATATAATGTGTTTGGATCACATCTACCTTCTACTCTCTCCTCCATTGCTTCCCTTATTCCTTCCACTTCTCCTTCCAACTTCATGTACTCTTTTTATTAATCTACTGAGTTCATTTTTTTGCTACCAGTTTCTGAATTGATATATGGCAATCCAGAGGAGCATGGACAACCTGCTAGGGGCCACATCCCTGAAGAAAACGAACTCTTCCTCCTTCGGTAACCATCAATTCTCAAGTAGCTTTCCCAGCTCGTGATCTTAGCCCTGATGCCTGCTGGAATTTTGGCTGACTTGACCTTATGCAGGGTTTGAGTATGCAGACACAGCTACTGTGAGGTCATGTGTGCAATGGTCTTTCATATTAAGAAAGCACTATTGTTACAGGTCCTCACAAGCATCTGATTCTTACAGTCTTTCAGCCATTCCTTCTACTATGATCCCTGAGTCTTGGGATATTGATGTAGTACGGAGTGGCCGAGGCTCCGTTCCCAGCACCCAGCCTCCACGTGGCTAAGCTTTACCCGGCTTTACCCGAAATAATTACACGGAACGTATTCTTTAAACACTGCCTGGCCCATAGGCTAGCTCTTCTCGGCTAACTCTCGCACCTGGACTAGCCCATTTCTTATAAAGTGTTTAGCACCCCAAGGCGTGCTTACCCGGGAGATTCTAGCCTGTGTCTGTCTGGCATGGGAACATAATGGCGACTCCCTCACTCAGCTTCCTTCTCCCAGAATCCTGTTCTGTTTTATCCATCCATCTAAGGGTGGACCTATCGAATGGGCCAGGCAGTTTCTTTATTGATAAGAAATCACTACCACATCATATTGATATCCATACAATATAGGTTATTGTCATTGTTCTTGGTTACCCACCAGAACATTGAGGAAAGTAAGTTTCTATTGGTGAGGATACTCCCATACTTAAGCCATAGGACATGCAGAAATCAAACTTACTTCCTCACTGATGGCTAGCTTTCACCATGCTGGATGGTGCTATGAAGGCTGCTGGGAAAATAAAAGAGCATTTATCACTTTTTTATAATGCTTGAGATTTGGTCACAAAGCTGAAGGTTATTGTAATACTTTGCTTTCAAAATTCCTTCTAAGACCAATAACTGGAGTTATACAGTTTATTAAAGAGATTCTACAATGTCATTTTCCTAATGATTCTCCAATAAGAAAATGGCAATTTGAAATATTTTAAGATATAAAAATCATTTAAGCCATTGTATAAAATGAGGATAATATTCTTGTTGTGTTTAACATCTCCCATATATTCCTCAGGGAAGCTCTTTTATGAGGTTCACTGGTGCAATTTGGTTGTAGATGCTCATGATTTATGAAACAGTTCATAGAAAAAGAGAATGTGTTTAAGGAACCAAAACAAGAGCCTTTGGTAGCACACTGTGTACATGTCATATTCAACACACTTTGCCAGTTGGGTCTTACTAATGCTATGATGTTTGTGGCTCATGTTTTCTGACCTTCAGATATTTATGGAGTGGTTTAGGGTCCAACATCCAGGTTATGGTTATTCTTCCTTATAGCCTGTAAGGTAGGATATTGTCTCAATATCCTATTCCTGATCAATTCCTACAAACTGCTCTCTCTCCAAAAGGACATTAACTATTTAGATTAGACTGCTTCTAAGATTTTTGTTATCATCTTTCCGTTCCTTCCCCTCTTTTCCATTTTTTTCACTTTTTATTTTCCTTTGCTTATGTATTTGTTCATTTTTGGTAATATTATTTATATTATGCTATTTTCTTTAAAAAATAGTGAATGCAGTTAAACAACCCAAAGTTCACATCTTAATGAAATAACCTAAAGTTCATATTTTTACATATATATAATTTTGAATTTCTGTAGTTAATCTCTAATTGGTTTGTTACAGTTATTCATGTTTATAAGGTAGGAAAGGACAATTTATTATGTGTATACAATATGTATTGACCAATTCAACATAATTAGCATTTTGATGTCAATTATTTATTATTTCTAAGCATTCATGATATATTATCTTGCTGGCTGTTTCAAAATACATTATAAATTGTTGTAAACTATAGTTCTCTCATTGTTCTATAGAATTCCAAAATTAATTCCTCGGAATTAACTGTAATTTGGTACCCATTATCTAACTCTATTCTCTTCCCCCGCCCTTTTTTTGGTCTTTAGTTTCCTACTTTTCTACAGAAACAATTAACTAATTTGTCTTGGTGGGGAAAAAAAGGATGTATTATTGCCTACTTTGATACTTGCAAACGTGTATTTTTGGACAGCAACCAGTTTTTATTTGTTTGTTGTTTAGTTTTTGCAGTACTGAGTATGTAAAGCAAGTGTTCTATTGACAAGAAACTTCTTGTGGTTAAATGTAGACGTTTATGCTCATCCACTTATAATAGCATTAGTTACAAATTTGCTATCCAGCAAATGATATAGCTGTCGACTGATCGCTGTATCCACTCACTCAACTAGTCATAAATAATGCCTAGAAAATAAATAGAGCAGCTAATTTTTCATCCAACCTCACAATTCCTCTAGCCAGGGAGATATGAGCCACCAAGTAATAAAGTTCTGGGGCAAAAAAGAAAAAGAACAGACTGTCAGTTTCATTCTTGTCTGTCAGAGCATGATATTTTTTGTATGAGTTTGCCTAATGGATGTTAACCACGGTCTTATTTGTTGTGTTCAGCTATTCAAAGCAACTATTTAAGAATACTGCCATGGGGGCTGGAGAAATAGCTCAGTGGTTTAGAGCACCATCTGCTCTTCCAGAGGTCCTGAGTTCAATTCCCAGCAACCACATGGTGACTTACAACCATCTGTAATGAGATCTGGCCCTCCTCTGGCGTGTGGGCATACATGGAGGCAGAATGTTGTATACATAATAAATAAATAAATCTTTAAAAAAAAGAATACTGCCATGGCATGTTCACAACTTTGCAGAGCACCTAGGTTACACTTATCCTCTCTCATGACCCAAAACATTAGTTTTTATTGTTTTTACATATGGTTTTTAACATCATTTGTGTATGTAATTATATTTAGTTTTGTGGATGTATTTAATTTGAATTTTGGTTTTAAAATGTTTTGGTTCAGAATAGTAAAAATGAAATATCCATGAAATGTTTTTATAAATATGTTCATAAAAATTCCACTGTACATGAAAACATTCAAAGCATTCTTCCTTTTACAATAAAGTTACACTTTGATTTTAGTAGCACATATTAACAATGATATAAATGTAGTTTTCTAGCTGGAAATAGTGGACACATCTTTAATCCCAGCACTTGAAAGGTAGAGGCAGGAGGATCTCTGTGAGTTTGAGGACACCCTGGTTCAGGTAGAGAGTTCCAGGACAGCTAGGGCTACACAGAAAATTCTGTTTTTTTTTTTAAAAAAATGAAACAAAATTATAGGTTTCTGGAGATAAGGAAGTGAATGTTTAAAATCTTGTATTAATATCATATAATTTCATGAGAATATAAGAAGTATCAGAAAATACAGCCTAATCATTTAAAATACCATGTATACAGTGTTTCATTGACTTGAAATGCTGAAAGAAAATAAGGAATTTTGTAGCTTAACTTTTATTTTTATTTTTACATTTATTTTGAGTTTTATAAATGAGTACTGTATTTTCATCATTTCTACCTCACCCTCTTTCATCTCCAACTCATCAAATTCATGACCTCTTCATTAATTATTATTGTATATAACCTGAGTCTGTTTAGTGTTGTTCATATGTGTACGTGTTTGAAGATTAGGATTGGATAACCAAGTTGGAGCCCATCCTTGGAGAAGATGCTTTCTCCATTTTTAGTAGCTATTAATTGCCCATGGATCTTCATCTAAAGGTGGAATCTTGTGTGATTACCCACATCTACACATCAACTTGACATGTCATCTTTAGACAACCCAAGTGCAAAGATTTCATGGGTGTAGCCTCCTCTCATATACTGAAAATAGTATCTCGCAGTCGACCATTCTGTCATCTGGCTTTTACAATCTTTCCAACTGGTCTTATACAATGTTCCCTGAGCCTTAGGTGTAGGGGTTTCATCGTAGAAGTTTTCATTGGGGCCATACATCCCATAGTCAGTTGTTTTCTGCATTTTGACCAGTTGTTACTCTCTGTAATTATCCCTGCCTGCCACAAAAAGAGGTCTCATTGATGAGGGCTGAGAATCACACTTCCTCTTTAGATATAAGGATAGTATTTTAGAATTATACTGGTTTAAGAAAGTGGCAATCATATATTCTTTTCTAGGCTACATGGCCTCACCAACTACAGGTGTTGGCTAAGTTTATAGTACTGAGCATGATTTGCCTAAAACTGACTGGTACTTAAGTCCAATTAGATAGCCATTGCTGTCTAGTTATAAATACCACTGTTGCACTTTTGTAAATATTTTACCATGATGGTCATTACTGTGGTTCATAGGCTTTAAAATAGTTAAGACTAGTGACTACTTTCTCCCCTTGTCTAATTGCATCACAACTTTGAATATTATGAGAGCTAGTTCTTAGGGAATAGGCTTCTAGGTCAGTTCCAGTTCAATCTTCCAAATCCTAAGTCTGAACTATATGGTGTTTTTAGTAATAGGGTATTTAATTCTATGAAGTAATTAAGGGAAACTGAAGTATGCTCTGTTGTTTGAGGAGTTTTTTTTTAACTTTCCTGACATACAACTCAGTGGAAGGTTTCCCTCTTCATAGCACCTGTGTCATACGTTCTCTTCTCTAGAACTCTCCTGCCCCCACCTCACTATTGCTTTGGGATAATGCTCTTGTACATTGTAAAGATTTGTCACCTGTATTGGTTTAATAAAACACTGATTGGGCAGTAGCCAGGCAGGAAGTATAGGCGAGGCGACCAGACTAGGAGAATTCTGGGAAGAGGAAAGGCAGAGATGCAGTCACCAGTCAGATGCAAAGGAAGCAAGATGAGAATGCCTCACTGAGAAAAGGTACCAAGCCACAATGCTAACCATAGACAAGAATTATGGGTTAATTTAAGTTGTAAGACCTGAACAATAGGCAAAGCAGTTTATAATTAATATAAGCCTCAGTGTATTTCCATGGGACTGAATGGCTGCAGGACTGGGTGGACAGAAACTTCTGCCAACACACCATGGTCACTTTCCTTGTTTCAACTACTTCTCTGGAGTATGCATATTTAAAGACCCAGAGCTAGGATTCACAAATAAGAGAGGACATGTGCAATTTGTCTTTCTGAGTCTATTCTCTCAGTATAACATTTTCTAGTTCTATCCATTGTCTCCAAATTTCACAATTTCATTTTTTTCTTTTATTTTTGAGATTATAATTACATAATTTATTCTTTCTCTAGTATCTCTCCAATCCCTCCCACATGTTCTTCCTTGCTGTTTTTTCAAATTCATAGCCTCTTCATTGATTATTTTTAAATAAATATATGTAAATGTCTATGACCTGCTCAGTCTGTACATTACTTATATATGTGTCTCAAACCTTTTGGTATTAGTTAACCAATTGGTGTGGTCTTCCATTGGGAAGATGATTTCTCCCACTCTTGGCATTCCTTAGTTCTCCTTAGTTGCCTTTAGTTCTTTGAGTAGGGTTGAAGCTTTGTGGCCTCTTGTCCATCCACTTTAGCAAGTCCATTATGGTTGCCCTTATTCAGCTCATGTTTAGGTAATTGTGTTGGAATTTCTTAGCCATTTTTATTTATTTCTTGAGAACTTCCTGGTCAGGATCATAGCCCATTTTAACTGGATCATTTGTTTTCTTCAGCCTGTCTTTTTAAGCTCTTTGTGTATTCTTGGATATTAATCCTATACCAGATGGATAACTGACAAATATTCTTTACCACTCTGTGGTTTTTCTCTTCATTTTGTTGATTGCTGTACAGAAGCCTTTTAGTTTCAGGAGGTCTCATTTCCAATTGATAACCTTAATTACCTACCTAGTCATGAAGTCTTATTCAGAAATTCAGCACCTTCTCTCTATCTTTTAGTGTTGTGCCTATTTGTTCTTCCTAGCTCTCTGTATTTCAGGTTTCATATTCAGGGTCTTTCCTCAATTTGGTTTGCCTTTGAGATGATAGATGTTAATGTGATTGATCCTAAGTTTGTGATGGATCTAATTTAATTAATATTTTCTATTAGAGTTTCTGGAAGGAAGAGAATAACTGAATAACACCTAAGTTTAGATCTATTGTAGGCCTCATCTTGAACCTAACATACACAGCCCATAGGGTGACATTTCCATTAAAATGTTAAACATGGGTATTTTCCATGGATATAAACTTTCTTATAATTCCTCATTAATTTACTTTCTGCACAGCAGAAAAACCCAGATTTATAAATTGTAATTAACAACTAGCCATAAGGGCAAATGATGATATGAAATATATATGATATTATATATAAAATGTACTGGGATCTTGAAACTTAGAATGTAGTGTCAAAAGTATCTTCATTTTTAATGTTGAATTTGTATTATAATGGTGATATTTTTTAATATCTTAGGTTAAATAAAATATTAAAGACTAAATTCACTTATCTTTTCTTTTATATTTCCTCTGTGGTACCAAGACTCAAGTAATTTTTATAAACTTAGTTATACCTTCTCAGAACTAATGTGGGTGAGTAGAATATTATTTCTATATATCAAACCTCCAATTTTGTCATACTATGTCCAAATTACTGCTTTAGACTCACTTAATTTGAACTTATAAATTTTGCATTTTTTCTATTTGACCATCAGTGTACTATTTTCTTTTTCTAGTTATCATTTGTAATGGCTAAACTCATTTCTGACTGTTCAATGGTAGAAGTGCTCTTCATCCCCTCTCCCTCTGGACTGAGGCTTCCCATTCACCTGAGTGTCATGCCACTGACATCTTTTGTATTCCCTAAGTGCCCTTTTCTCTATTCCTTTTCTTAATTATGCTTTTCACCAAGTAACATGAAGATTACTTTAATTTTTTTATTGGAAATGACAAGTTTGGGGCTAGAGAGATGATTCATCAATTAAGGCATTGACTTCTCTTCCCGAAGACCTGGGTTTGATTCCCCAGAACCTACATTTGAGCTCAAAGACCTTGACTAACTCTGATTCTAGATGATCAGAATCATCTTCTGTCCTCAAAAGGGCCCTGTACACATACTCATGCAGGGAAAATACCCCATATGCATAAAAAATAATGATTGTATTGTCCGAAATGAATTGGTCAGTATATACTTCATTTATCACTGCCATTTAAAACTATACACAAAGTTAAAATATTCAAATATATAATAAAAATTATGAAATAATAGACCAAAGGAGTTTTGGACATTGAAGCAGATTGGTTTAATGTACTAATTACACAAAGTATATTTATCTTAAAATACTAATAAACAGCACAATAGGCTATGAATAGATTTATTGAAAATAGGAGTCATAAAGTTGAACAGAGGAGCAAGGAGGAAAATGGATCTGTGAGTGCAAGAGAAAGTAAGAAAGGATAATATGATCAAAATACCTTGTATAACATTTCAAAATTAATCAAATACTTTAAAAATAAGAGAAGGTAGAGATAGAAAGAAATTAGAGTAGTTTTACAAAGCTTTTTTAAAATATATTTTGTTTGAAAAATTTTTCTTCCACCAGGAACAGGATTCTCTATGTGACAGTCCCTAGATATCCTCAAACTGCTTTGTAGACAGAGGCTGGCCTTTAACTCCGTAGAGACTCCCCTGTCTCTGTCTCAAATGCTGGGATTAAAGGTGTAGCCATCACCACTGTCAGCAATTTTAAAGAATTTTAAAAAAATCTTCAGATTTTTCTAGTATCCTAGTTGGTGCTTTATCTGCTCAGCATAACCTTTAAGGTCTCAATGTATATGTAAACTTGGTTGAGAAGATGATCCATTAAGTTGTATGTTGATCCTGAGAATATAAAGTGAATTTAGGCAAAAATTGTGGGGAGCAAAATTGATCTCATTCTTTCACTGCTTGTACTTCAGTCTCTGCTTGAGTTCCTGCCTTGATTATCTCATAAGCCCTTTATAGGTATGACAACCTCAAAGGAGAATGTAAACTGTTCCCTTCCCCAGGTTCCTTTTATCACAGCCTGCGTACAAGCCCTGTGGGGCATCTAGTGTATACAATTACATATTTAAACCTTTGAGGATAAATAGCCCAATATTACATTATCTAGAAACAGAAAAAGTTTCTATATTCATATTAAAGATGAATTTCAATTTTTTCTTAAAGTTTCCATTAAAAGTTTTCTAGTGACTCACATTTTCATTTCTTTTATTAAATACATAATTTCAATTTCTTACAGGGTCCACGGACCCATGAGACTAAGTAAGAGGCCAATAGAGCAAGACAAAAACCAGTTAAATTACCTGTGGTTTGAATATCTACTCTATTACCGAATATTGAAAATTATTTACAATTAACCAAAAGGTCATTAAGGTGACTCGGAGAGATTGTAAGCACATTAATGGATAACTTCATTTACCTATAGGAGTGGGTTATTTATTGGCAGGCATGATTCCTAATGGGAAGGTTAGAGTCGATCCCTATCAAGTCCTATTAAATATATTCACACTTCCTTTTCACAAACAGGAGTGATTATTCTATTTTATGTTATGGAGTGCATTTTTGTCTTTATGTAATAGTCATACACATATGTGCATGCAAACACAGCACAGGGGAGACTGGAAGAGAAGTGATCCGTCCCCTGGAATCAGAGTTATAGATGGATGTTAGGTGCCTTATCTGGTTCCAGGAAAAAGACCCTGGGTCCTCTGGAAAAGTAGCCAGTGCTCCTGACTTCTGAATCATCTCCTCCAAGTCCCCCCTTACCTTTCTCATCATGCTGTAATACATCATGAAACTTTATCAGGGGCTAGTGTCATGTTGCCCAGGTTCCCAGACTCTGGGAATAGTAAGGCAAATAAATTTCTGTTGCTTATAAATTACCCAGATTGTGACATTTGTGTTATAGGGCAGAAATGGTTTAAGGCTAGGATCTATTAAAGGAACAACACCAAATGGACCAATGGGAAACATTTCACATCAACTAGTAACTTTGGTTTCCTCTAGTTATGTTGTTCTGCATGAGTTCTACTGCTCCCCAAGTCTCCCAAATCATACATGTACAGTAGTATCAGCCCATTCATAGGAACAAACGTACCCACAACTTTGGAGAGATCACATGTTGCGATGGCATCTTGTCAGACATTGGCATTTTGCAGCCCTTCTATAGGTCTTCTGGCTCTCACATTCTTTTCCCTCTCCCTCTTCCCCAGTGTTTGTTCTGCACTCTGGAGGATGGGATTAGTGTCTTTCCTTAAGGCTAAGCGATTCAACTTTTCTCAATAACTACAAAGAACTTTTGATTAAGATTTAAATTTACAGAGCGTATCTTGCTGTCCATGGAGTTGTGACACATGAGAACATTATTACAAAGCATAAATTTGGAACTTAGTATGAAGTCACTCTATTTAAGAATTTGGTTGCTGGAAGAGCAAAAGTTTTAGGAAAATTCAGGCAGTCTCAAGTCTATCTTTGGCCATTCCAGTACATCCTGTGTTACAGCCTTGTACGATCCATCACACATTCAGTAGGTGAGCTGATGGTAGAAATTATTTGTGCAGTCATCATTTTTCCACCTCCCCCTGCAGGTGAAGCTATCCAGAGATACCAAGTGCACTCAAGAATGTTAATTTTTTACCTTTGCAAGATGAAATATTATGTCATAGTGTATTTTCCAGCCACACACATGTATAATTGCCCAATGCTTTGTGCATATTTTTCCCTACATAATAAATGCATAAAGTTTCACTACGCTTACATAATCTTAAATGACCTTAAAAGTAGATTTTCCAGCCTTCCATCTTTTCAAAAGTAGTTTCAGCTTAAAGTTAACCTTCTCGATAGCATTTTTAATAGCTAAAAACTCTACCTTCCACCTGGAGTGTAATTTATAAATAAAACTCAAACCGGAAGATTTTTGTAAAGAAGGCTTAACAAAAATTACTTGATGCGAAACATTTTAGATTTTACCATTTCTGTGTTTTCCTCTCATATTCCTTTCTGATATCTTCTTAGAAGAGAGATACAAAGCCTTTACATTTTTAGAAATTATTTGAATTAAATTCTCTCAAACATGAATTAATTCTCTAATTGGAACATGAACAGTATAATGTGGTATTTGAAAAATGCTTATATGAGTATGATAGAACAGAATCAAAGATTGATCTGTATTTCAGCTTTAAAAGTATAAATACCATATTAAGCCTTTTTAGGTTCAGTGTGTTATCTTTAAGATATACATATAGATACAGATGTATCAGACTGAGTAATTTAGAGGAAAGTATGTCTTTCTGCCAGGTGATCGTCTTCTGAAGTCACACGCAGAAGCCCTAGCTACACAATTCCTGTGTACTTGGCTCTTTTTTTTTGTATGCTGATGGCTCCAATGGTCATTTCACTCTCTATCCCTAACACCCAAGGTTTTCCACTTTTGCCCTCTATTACCTGCTGCACTCCTCATGTTTCCAATGAGACTACTGAATTTGCATGTGTCTTTTACCATATGCTAAACCTTCCAAGTAGTATCTAGTCATTTCATTTCTCTGTGCTTCAAAATCTGTTTCTGGTGACATGGACCATAATGATGATAGTGGCTTCATAGAATTCTGATGTAGATGAAAAATAATACAGTATAAAATTGTATTTTGGCATAATTGCTAGCAATGGATATAAATATTATTTTAGAATTATTGCTACTAATGCTTTATTTTACTATTTTCCAATACCAGGCATTTCTAAATCAGCATTTAATAAAAGCCAATTCCTAAAGCATCACTCCTTCATATCCCTTCCTAGAATAAGGGAGAATTGCACCAACACTACCTCAGTTAATTTGCTTCTTATTGTCATGGGGAAAACACCAGCTAGTATTAAAGCAGGAGTATGTTACAGTTAGTGCAATCCAAAGTTCTAAATATAATATACCCTAAAAAAATCAGTAAGACATTCAAACCTTTTCTCAAGGCCCTCTACTTTATCAAATATCAATATTCAAGTTACTATTTGTTCTGGGTTTGTTCCTGGTTTCTTTTCTAAAGTCTTGCTGTCTAACCTCCAATTTCAGTTGAAGTGTCTTTCTCCTTTCTTCTATATCTACCATTTCATGAAGTCATGGGTAGGCATGTCCCTATGCTACAGGAATCATCAGGGTAAAGAGTGTTCTCAGAAGTGACTTGTT
Source organism: Microtus agrestis (assembly GCA_902806775.1). Classification (NCBI taxonomy): domain Eukaryota; kingdom Metazoa; phylum Chordata; class Mammalia; order Rodentia; family Cricetidae; genus Microtus; species Microtus agrestis. Next base: position 24,418 of record CADCXT010002047.1, read on the forward strand.
CATATCCTGATTCTCCCTCTATAAGCAAACAAAAAGCCAAAATACATAAAATCATGAGCTACTACAACCTATTTGATTACAGATAAAGAAATTGCATATGCATGAGGTTATAGGTTATTATTAGAAGTGCAAGAGAGGAAATTGCCCATTTGATTAGCCATTCATCATGCCTGCCACTAGTCAGTTTTACTTACTTTTGTCCATTACCATGCTCCTCCCTTTCCTTATTACTTAGAGACTGACCTCATTAATACAACTTTACTCTAGTCCTTGTGCTGTAAATAGAAGCTCAGAATTTGTTTATCAAGATGTACATATGGAAAGATAAAGGAGAGAACTGAGACTTTAAAGTCAAGAAGCAGAAAGTCCTGGATGGAGAAGATGATCAGGATCAAAGAGAGCTCATTGCTCTTGCACACAGTTAAGTTCAGCGCCACACATCCAGAAACCGAAGACCTGAAACCTCTTACCACAGATGCACATAGGCCCCACATCCACTTCATATCTACAAACACATACATATGTGTAACATGAGCAGTGGGCTGCTTGTCATCTGTATCCAACGCTAAAAGCTTGCCCTGAAATAATCACAGAAATTATTAGCATTTATTAAACTACTGCCTTGACCATTAGTTCTAACTCTTGTTGGCTACATCTCACATCTTGATTTCAACATTTCTGCAACAATCTTTATGCCACCACGAGGTCACGGCTTACTGGGAAAAGATTCCAGCATTCTGGCCTGGTGGCCCCTCTCTCTCGCTGCCTTCTTCCCCTGCATTCAGTTCTTTCCACTCCATTCTCTAGTTCTACTATCAATAGGCCAAGGTAGTTTCTTTATTCCAATAATGAGAACTAACACATAGGCTTCAGAAGGACCTCCTACACCACATGCTAGATGCTTCAGAGTTCTTCAAAAGGGTTAAGTCTATAGATCAGACCACGGTAACAATATAAGAAAAGAAAAAGTAATGTAAGTCCCTATTTTCTTTTCTCCTTCCAGTCCCTAAGATGCCATCCCATATGATCTGTACATATATGCCTGATCCACAAATATCTGTATGCACTTCCTCTTGTTTACTGCCTTTCTCTTCCCTCATTTGTCAAGAAATAATACCAATAATGTCTTTTCAGTAGAAATGGTCTCTCATCATTCCCACCTCAGCACATTTGTGTTTTGTATTTCCTGCGTCTCTTACCACACAGTAGGGAAGATTGATGTTTTATTATCCCTTCCAGGTTTCCCAATGTAGGCTCTATATTTGGTCAGGGCATTGCTTTGGTGCATGGTTTCACAGAGCTGACGGTAGTGTCTGTGCATGTAGTCCTAAGTAGTCAACCCTAGTTAATAGAAAAAAGAGATAGATAGATCAAGTATTACGACAAACAAGTTTAATAAAAGCCTAAGGAAGCAAGAAAACAAATAGCAGTGATTATTAAATTGGCGCAGGAATGTTCTGCAAGTGCCAAAGTCTGATCCTGTTGTTCTTGATTAAAATTCTCCACACATTAATGAACTCTTTTCAATTTTTGATAAGTTAGATGCTCTGTTGACTGTCATTGATTTCTATCATAAACCACTCTTTGTTTGTAGCAGACTCCATAAAAGTATTCACAGATATTTTTATGTGAAATCATAGATAATATTAATACTTGTAACATAATAAGAACATACATAACAAATAATTAAAATAAATAAATAATAACAAATGCGATTTCTTTGAATATTTTTTATTAATCATCTAGGGAAAAAGTCATTATTTTTTTAATGAAAATGGGAGTATAGGTATAGATTGATAATTAGATAGATGAATAGATAGATAGATAGATAGATGAATAGATAGATGTCTGAGACCAAATTTCAGTAATTTACCTCTCATTCCACATATTAAATCAGAGAATGGCATGCGGGGGAGGTCAAATTTAAAGGTTGGCAGTGATATTTTAATAATTTTCAATAATTCCTCAAGAAGCTGGTTTTGTTAAAAGAAGCAAAACATGCCAAAGAAAAATGTTGTTTGTGAAATTTGGCCTGCTTTATTAATCCACTCTGTCTCTGGAAATGTTACTCTTCCCCTTTCAATGAAATCACATAGAGCATCCAAACCTAGAGTCTTCCTGACTCTCAGAAAAAATCAAAAGTGTATGGATTACCCAGCCATAAAACTTTAACCTCAGTGTGACAAGCATTTTTCAGTACCCACATAATCAGTTACTTCGATCGTGTCTTCATTCTATATCTGAAGGATCCCACATCCCCAGCCCACATAAGGCCTCCTTCGTAGGAATTTTTACCAGATCGAGATTGGGGATGTTGTTTCCGGCCACAGTGTTCCGGAAATATACTTGCATGCTACTATTTTTTTGAGCAGATGATCACAAACACATCCCACTCATGTAGATAGCAACAGATGCTATATATGAAAAATGCTATATTTAATACAAACCAGAGAGAAGAAATGAGCAGTATCAGTGCAATTGTGTACTTAGTGATTATACACATTTTTGCTGACAGTCATGGTGTACAAAGCTGCTGAAGTGCAGAGTCAGCAAGTTTTCCCAGAATAACTCCACATTGAAGAGTAAGAATATTTGAGTCAATAAATGAAATCAACTTGAAGTTTTGAAGTGTCAGTTGCATCTTGCATCAGATGGTTCTTCACCTTGTCATTTCCCTTTTTCTCTTACATTGGTAGACAGTTAATAAAATTAACATGACAATGTGGAACTGCTAAGTTGCTTTATTTTTGTTTTCAAATTGTTATAAAGCAAGATTAATATGGAAGGAATAAAGCACCATATATGTTTTATATGTTATTTAGCTCTCATTTTAAACATTTTACATTATTGTTGTTACTGTTTATTATTATAAATTTTCTTCTTTGAGACTTCCATATGTGCCTACCAATGTCCTTTAATTATATCATACTCCCAATTCCTTCCCCCACTCCCCCTATTTGCCACTCTCTCCGTGCCTTCACAGAAACACATGTCTTTTATTTTTGATAACTCATTAAGTTAGTTATTTCCCATGAACATGGGTGTTCTGCCAACCCACAAGAACACGGTAAGCCTACAATATCTTCCATAAATAAAAATTATTCAACCTTCTCAGAAACACTGATTTCCAGTAGCTGTGCTTATGTAACATTTCCATTTATATTTTAATAAATAAACTTCATGAGGGCAAGCCACACTTTCCCAGTGATTTACAGGCCAGGCAGCAATGACACACAGCTTTGTATCCCAGTAGCCACACTTTAAACATAAGCAGAAACTGGGCGGTGGAGATGCGCTTTAATGCCAGAGCTAGAGAGGATTATAAGATAGGAGGGAGACAGCTGCCTCTCAGTGCAGTCTGTTCTTGGAGTTTCTTAGAGAGAGACATCATCACGTTTTGGATGTGAAGTCGATGTAAGGGCCAGTGTATTTGTTTACATTATGCCTCCTGAGTCATCAGAACAGGAGGGCTCAATATCTGTCTCTGGTTTATTATCCATGCTTCATAACTCCTCATTAAGACAACACACGTCATACATAGAGCACCTCTCCACTCTATACCAAAATATTCTGTCGTCTAGTGTTGCTTTGAGTCTGAGTGTTGTGCAGGTAAGCACCATGGTTCCTGTATGAGTTCATGACTATTGATGACCTTCAACATATTTTATTAATAACATTAATAATTATTTTGAAGTCTTGCTGTTAAAGGGTTTTTTCTTTCTTTTAAAGTGTCTACAAATAAAGAAGAACCTCTGTAATTTTACAAATTAATTTATTAGTCACTTGGTCCACTGATCCTCAGCCTATATGTTATGTGGGTAAAAGCAGTTTGTCAACAATAGGATTGACATTAGACTCTGTATAGCTTGAGCACCCACACACACAGATCCTATGGACTGGGATTTTCCCCCAGGGTGGTAGAACTGGGAGATTGACATGGGAAGATGGGCCCTGTAAGTATTGTAGACACATTCTGAGCTGCCTTCAAAAGGCATTCAGATGTTTCTCATATGACTCTTGGGGTCCCAAGGTGAGTTCTTTCGTTCTCATTATTTTTCAGTAATTAATTTTTATTTTACCTTGTATTCAGCTCTCTTACCCCCACCCAGGCTCCCCTCTTGTCCCTTCACTTCCTGAAGCACCAGTTAATAAAAAGTCAGAGAGGGTGGGAGGTTCAACCTGAAGATCTGAAAAAGTAAAACAGGTGATCACTGCGCTCTTGTAACCTCATTTGAAATACCAGCATGATCCTGCCTCCTGGAATCTCAGAAGGGACTGTAGATGCAGGAGACATGTTTCCCGTGTTATATTTCTCTAGGACAGGACAGACGCCACGCAGGCGCGTTACGAGAGCGCCTCAGCACTAATTTTGTGGCAACTGAGTGGCAGGGTTACTGGGATTAAGGTGCGTGTCATTGTGGCTACTGAGATTAAAGGTGGCTATTACTATAACCTGGTCTGTAGGCTGACCAGTGGGACTGTTACCTCTCAGATCTCAGATAGTCTGTATTTATGATACAACTGAAATGCCACTACACGTGCCTCCTGTAATCACTCTTCCTCTGTTTCTGTTCAGAATGGGCAGGCCACCCATGGATATCCCAGCATAAAGCAGCACTGGCACTTAGCAGTTAAGAGGTAGGAATCTTCAGAATCCTCCTTTTTGTATTTAAGACTGACAAGGCAGTCCAGTATAGAAATTAGGTTCCCAAAAGCCAACTCAAGCCCACCAGGGACAGCTCAATCCCACTGCAGAGTCCCACAAATAAGCCAGGTTATACAACAAATCATCAATATGTAGAAGGCCTGCCATGGAATTCCCATAAGGCTCTCTTGCTGTGATCCAAGTCTAACAGGCCCTAGGCCAGGATAGTTCCTGGGTTCCCTTGTGATGGTAGCCGAAGTACCCCCTTCTGGCTCTTACAATCCTTCCTCTCTCCAAGGGTGAGTTCTTGTGTGGAAGGCTCTTACTGTCTTCTCCCCTCTGGCTGTGGTTTGAAGTATAGGCCTTCTTTTTCGAAGCTGCTCCATATCTTTGCCTGATGTGGTGCTGGTAAAGTAATGGCTTTAGCTAGCCACATGCTGTGCCATTTGGACTCGAATGTTTGGAAATGGGAGGTCAATAAACCTCTCATCGCTATGAATTCAACATATGCTAGGTTTTCACTTTCCACAATAGAGATTGATGCAGTCTCTGTTCTAACATTTCTGATTTGTGGTCTGAAGTACTTACAGGAAGTATAGTATAATAATTTATTGATTCACCATTCCAGGAGGTTCTGGTGCATTAACCGCCACGGCCAGCCTACTGGATGTCCAGTGTGATCATCTCGATAAATCAGACAGCACATTCCATCATGGAAGAATTTTAATGGAAAGTTCCCATGGCAATACGT
>CADCXT010002048.1:0-12294 GCA_902806775.1 Microtus agrestis
CCCAGGACAACCATGGGTGTGGGGTTCCCCATAGTCTCCCCAGGGCGATGGTTCCTGCAATGATCTCTAGGGGGAAACAGCTCCCAACAGATCCCCTCCCCCTCCCATACAAAGGCAGGCAGCTATCAAGTGGAGAGCACCAGTCAGAGTCAACCATGGTGTCAGAGCAAAGGAGAAGGGACTGAGACAAGGAGAGACCCTCCTCTCGAGTGGTGAAGTAATCCCTCTCTCCTGGGAACAGAGGGGTGCCCGATGACTACTAGGTCAAGTGGGGACCAGGCCTTTTTTTTTCCCCGTTACCCTTCCTAGGGTTCCCAGGGCCCTGCCTTAGGTTGGGGGATTATCCTGCCATAAGTCGCCCGTCCTTGGAGCTCCTCAAGTAAAAGGCATCTAGCAGGATTAAAGTAAGCAGATCACAGGGTACCCTGTCTTAGGCCATGTGGAGAGCACCCTCATACCTGAACCATGCCATGTTGAGCCGGTTTCTACAACCTCTGTATGGTGTGCTCTTCAGGCGAGGATCCACATTAACTCCCGTCATTGGGCCCCTGCGTCTGTCATTAATGAAAAGACTCTGAAGAGCTCCTCAAACAAAAGATATAATGATATAGCTTTGGCACCAGTAACTCCATCTCCAGATAAGAAGAAAGGGCTTTTTCCCAACCCAGTATTCACCTTTTAGTCTGGCCTATGGAATGACCACATTCCTAAGTGCCTACTCCACATAAAGTTACGTGTGCTGCCTGCCAAAAAATTAGGGCAGTGTAAAAGGGATGAAAATCCAAAATTTTAAACATATGCATTAAAACCAAACACTTTACAACATGTGTCAAACTTTACCCATTATCTATAAGCAGTTACAAATATCATTAGCTCAAATTCAGTGGGAGTACAATGACCTACATTGTTGTTATCATATATCGCCAGTTCCAGCCTCTGGGCAACAGTCACAGGAACCCCCAATTTTCCCCCTTCTTAAGTGAAGAGAGGTTAATATTTTAATTAAAATGAGTTCTGTGTCCCAAGGTTTAAAGCAGTCTGATGTTTAGTCTGCAACTCAGCTCCAAAGCAGACCAGAGTTCAAGCTGCAGAAGCAGTTTAGCATTTGTGCTCCTGGACAGGTGGGGTAGCCAGGGTGAGGCGAGCTGGTTTCAGGTACATGGAGCACATCCTGGCCCTTATGTCAGCCGGGTCTCCCTGGATTCTGGGGGCTGGGTGACACCATGCAGAGTGGTGTAGCTGGTTTTGTCAGCAGGCACTCCTTTCCTTGGGGGTAGGGAAGACCGGACCAAAGATCTCTCCTCAATCACCTCTGGAAGTCTGGAACTCTTCTGTGTCTGCAGCCTCGACATCACGTTCAGAATTCATTTTCTTTCTGTGAAAAAAGCACAAACACATCCTCGACCCTAAATATATATAGGTCGGGTTTTTTCATGATGCATTGCAAGGGCTTTTCACCTTGTCTTAGCAAAGGTCAGCTTGGTGTCAACAAGCAAGATCCGTTTGCATCAGGATCTGCTGTCAACTTGTATGAATTGCTTTGAAGGAGCCTTGTTATGCTCCATAATTTTTATTATAATTAGCCATATATTCAGTTCCTCCCTTGGAAGAGCCAATTGTAAAATTTAGCATAAAATCCTTTAAGGGATTTTTTGCTATAGCTTTAGCAAAATACAGGTGCATAAATTGTAGCAATGATCTGGGAAAAGACCATTGTTTTTGGCCTTTGAATTTAGCAAAGGCAAATATCCAGGAATCAATCTTAAAAATTATCAATGAGTCTACTGTTTAGTATAAGAAACCTTGATCCTAGTCAAAATTTTGTTAAACCATTATCCAGATTCTATCCTGTCCTTTTATATCAGACAGGCTACTGGTTTAAATTAAGAACTTAATATCTTAACAAGCAAAACGGATAAGATTTAGCCATAAGCCTCATTTTTTATAAAACTGTTGTAGAATAAGTTTTACATTTAATATACACACTTGCCATATCTGAATTATAATTAATATACTGTATTTGTTGATTATTGTATACTTTATCTGTTGATTTATACTTTACCTGCTTGAGTACCTGTTAGGCAGCTGTTTTAAGCTCTCTATTGGAAACTGTTTTTTGTAAGAATTTTACCTAGCAGCTCAAGGTCTCCTATAAGAATATTATCACTAGAGCTTTAACCATTGGACATCCAACCAAAAGTTTGTAAGCTATCCTTTTTATTTTTTAGTTTTTTTTATATTGAAAAAAAAGAGAAATTTCTGCCTCCTCCCCGCCTCCCATTTCCCTCCCCCACCTCCCACTCCTCCCCGCCTCCCCCCTCCTCCACCTCCTTATCCAGACCGAAGTGCAGTCAGGGTTCCCTGTCCTGTGGGAAGTACAAAGTCCTCCCCCCTCAATCCTGGTCTAGGAAGGTGAACATCCGAACTGGCTAGGCTCCCACCAAGCCAGAACATGAAGTAGGATCAAAACCCTGTGCCATTGACCTTGGCTTTTCAGCAGCCCTCATTGGGTTCACCTTCTTATTTAGCTTCTTTAGTATCACAGAATATAGACTCAATGACCACAATTTGTGACTAGAAACCAATTATGAGTGAGTACATCCCATGTTCCTCTTTTTGGGTCTGGGATACCTCACTCAGGATAGTGTTTTCTATTTCCATCCATTTGCATGCAAAATTCGAGAAGTCATTGTTTTTTACTGCTGAGTAGTACTCTAGTATGTAAATATTCCACACTTTCTTCATCCATTCTTCCACTGAGGGACATCTAGGTTGTTTCCAGGTTCTGGCTATAACAAACAATGCTGCTATGAACATAGTTGAACAAATGCTTTTGTCATGTGATAGGGTATCTCTTGGGTATATTCCCAAGAGTGGTATTGCTAGGTCCAGAGGTAGGTTGATCCCGACTTTCCTGAGAAACCGCCACACTGATTTCCAAAGTGGTTGCACAAGATTGCATTCCCACCAACAATGGATGAGGGTACCCCTTCCTCCACAACCTCTCCAGCAAAGACTATCATTGGTGTTTTTGATTTTAGCCATTCTGACAGGCGTAAGATGATATCTCAATGTTGTTTTGATTTGCATTTCCCTGATCGCTAAGGAAGTTGAGCATGACCTTAAGTGTCTTTTGGCCATTTGGAATTCTTCTGTTGAGAATTCTCTGTTCAGCTCAGTGCCCCAATTTTTAATTGGGTTATTTAGCATTTTAAAGTTTAGTTTCTTGAGTTCTTTATATATTTTGGAGATCAGGCCCTTGTCTGTTGCTGGGTTGGTGAAGATCTTCTCCCAATCAGTAGGTTGCCTTTTTGTCTTAGTGACAGTATCCTTTGCTTTACAGAAGCTTCTCAGTTTCAGGAGGTCCCATTTGTTCAGTGTTTCCCTTAATGCCTGTGCTTCTGGGGTTAAACATAGGAAGCGATCTCCTGTGCCCAACTGTTGTAGGGTACTTCCCACTTTCTCTTCTATCAGGTTCAGTGTGTAAAGATTGATATTGAGGTCTTTGATCCATTTGGACTTGAGTTTTGTGCATGGTGATAGATATGGGTCTATTTTCATTTTTCTACAGGTTGAAATCCAATTGTGCCAGCACCATTTGTTGAAGATGCTTTCTTTCTTCCAATGTATGTTTTTAGCTCCTTTATCAAAAATGAGGTGTTTATAGGTTTGTGGGTTAAAATCCGGGTGTTCTGTACGATTCCATTGATCGAGTTCTCTGTTTTTATGCCAGTACCAGACTGTTTTCATTACTGTAGCTCTGTAATAGAGTTTGAAGTCAGGGATGGTAATGCCTCCAGAAGTTCCTTTATTGTATAAGATTGTTTTGGTTATCCTGGGTTTTTTGTTTTTCCATATAAAGTTGATTATTGTCCTCTCAAGATCTGTGAAGAATTTTGATGGGATTTTGATGGGAATTGCATTGAATCTATAAATTGCTTTTGGTAGAATTGCCATTTTTACTATGTTGATCCTCCCAATCCAAGAGCAGGGGAGGTCCTTCCATTTTCTGGTATCCTCTTCAATTTCTTTCTTCAATGCCTTAAAGTTCTTGTCAAATAAATCTTTCACTTCCTTGGTTAGCGTTACCCCAAGATATTTTATGCTGTTTGTGGCTATCGTGAAAGGTGATGCTTCTCTGATTTCCCTCTCTGTTTCCATATCCTTTGTGTAAAGGAGGGCAACTGATTTTTGGAGTTGATCTTGTATCCGGCCACATTACTAAAGGTGTTTATCAGCTGTAGGAGTTCTTTGGTGGAGTTTTTGGGGTCGCTTATGTACACTATCATATCATCTGCAAATAACGAAAGTTTAACTTCTTCCTTGCCAATTCGAATCCCCTTGATCCCCTTGTGTTGTCTTATTGCTATCGCTAACACTTCAAGCACTATATTGAAGAGGTATGGAGAGAGTGGACAGCCTTGTCTTGTTCCAGATTTCAGTGGGATGGCTTTGAGTTTCTCTCCATTTAATTTGATGTTAGCTGTCGGCTTGGTGTAAATAGCTTTTATTATATTTAGGTATGTCCCTTGTATCCCTAATCTCTCCAAGACTTTTATCATAAAGGGATGTTGAATTTTGTCAAATGCTTTTTCCGCATCTAATGAAATGATCATATGGTTTTTTTCTTTCAGTTTATTTATATGATGGATTACATTGATAGATTTTCGTATGTTGAACCACCCCTGCATCCCTGGGATGAAGCCTACTTGGTCATAATGGATAATTTTTCTAATGTGTTCTTGGATTCGGTTTGCCAGTATTTTGTTGAGGATTTTTGCGTCGATGTTCATGAGCGAGATTGGCCTGTAATTCTCTTTCTTGGTTGAGTCTTTGTGTGGTTTTGGTATCAGAGTAACTGTAGCTTCATAAAAGGAATTTGGCAACGACTCTTCTGTTTCTATATTGTGAAATACCTTAAGTAGTATAGGTATTAGGTCTTCTTGGAAGTTCTGGTAGAATTCCGCATTGAAACCATCTGTACCTGGGCTTTTTTTGGTAGGGAGGTTTTTGATAACAGTTTCTAATTCTTCACGACTAACAGGTCTATTTAGATCGTTCACCTGGTCTTGGTTTAGCTTTGGTATATGGTATTTATCTAAAAAAGTGTCCATTTCTTCCACATTTTCCAGTTTTGTGGCATACAGGCTTTTGTAGTACGATCTCAATATTCTCTGACTTTCCTCTGTGTCTGTTGTTATGTCACCCTTTTCATTTCTGATCTTATTAATTTGCATATTCTCTCTCTGCCGTTTGATTAGTTTGGATAGGGGTTTATCGATCTTGTTGATTTTCTCCAGGAACCAGCTTTTTGTTTCATTGATTCTTTGGATAGTTTTCTGTGTTTCTATTTTATTGATTTCTGCCCTCAGTTTGATTATTTCCAGTCTTCTACTCCTCTTAGGAGAGTCTGCTTCTTTTTTTTCTAGAGCTTTCAGGTGGGTTGTTAAGTCTCCAATGTGTGCTTTCTCTGTTTTCTTTAAGTGGGCACTTAGTGCTATGAACTTTCCTCTCAGGACTGCTTTCATAGTGTCCCATAAGTTTGAGTAGGTTGTTTCTTTATTTTCATTGAATTCAAGGAAGACTTTAATCTCTTTCTTTATTTCTTCCTTGATCCATGTGTGGTTCAGTAGTTGACTGTTCAGTTTCCATGAGTTTGTAGGCTTTCTGGGTGTAGCTTTGTTGTTGAATTCTAACTTTAATCCATGGTGAGCTGATAAGACGCAGGAGGTTATGCATATTTTTTTGGACCTGTGGAAGTTTGCTTTGTTACCGAGTATGTGGTCAATTTTCGAGAAGGTTCCATGAGCTGCAGAGAAGAAGGTATATTCTTTTCTTTTTGGGTGGAATGTTCTATAGATGTCTGTTAAGTCCATTTGATTCATTACCTCCATTAATTCTCTTATTTCTCTGTTAGGATTCAGTCTGATTGACCTGTCCATTGGTGAGAGAGGAGTGTTGAAGTCTCCTACTATTAGTGTGTGCGGTTTGATGGCAGCCTTGAGTTTTAGTAATGTTTCTTTTACGTACGTGGGTGCTTTTACATTAGGGGCATAGATATTCAGGATTGAGACTTCCTCCTGATGAATTGTTCCTGTTATGAGTATAAAATGTCCCTCTCCATCTCTTCTGATTGATTTAAGTTTGAAATCAACTTTGTTAGAAATTAGTATGGCCACCCCTGCTTGTTTCTTAGGTCCATTTGCTTGATAAGCCTTTTCCCAGCCCTTTACTCTGAGTAGTTGCCTGTCTTTGTGTTTGAGGTGTGTTTCTTGTAGACAGCAGAGTGTTGGATCCTGTTTCCGTATCCAATCTCTTAGCCTGTGCCTTTTTATAGATGAGTTGAGTCCATTGACATTAAGTGATATTAATGTCCAGTGGTTGTTCATTCCGGTCATTTTTCTAGTAGTAGAGTTTGTGTGTTTCCCTTCTTTGAGATGTGTTGGTGAAGGGACTCTAGATATCTGAGTTATTGTGAGCCTTGTTGGACTCTCTTGGTTTGTGATTTTCCTTCTATTACTTTCTGTAAGGCTGGATTTGTGGCTACATACTGTTTAAATTTGTTTTTATCTTGAAAAATTTTGTTTTCTCCATTTATAGTGAACGAAAGTTTGGCTGGGTATAGTAGTCTGGGCTTGCATCCATGGTCTCTTAGTTTCTGCAGTACATCTATCCAGGACCTTCTGGCTTTCATGGTTTCCAAAGAGAAGTCAGGTGTAAGTCTGATGGGTTTGCCTTTATAAGTAACTTGGCCTTTTTCCTTTGCAGCTCTTAATATTCTTTCTTTATTCTGTATGTTTTGTGTTTTGATTATTATATGGCGAGGGGATGTTCTTTTTTGATCCAGCCTATTTGATGTTCTGTAAGCTTCTTGGATCTTCATAGGTATATCTTTCTTTAGATTGGGAAAGTTTTCTTCTATAATTTTATTAAATATATTTTCTGGACCATTGAGCTGCACTTCTTCTCCTTCTTCAACTCCAATTATTCTTAGGTTTGGTCTTTTTATTGTGTCCCAGATTTCCTGAATGTTTTGTGATGAGAGCTTGTTGGATTTGCTGTTTTCATTGATCAGTGCGTTTATTTTCTCTATGGTATCTTCAGCGTCTGAGATTCTTTCTTCAATCTCTTGTATTCTGTTGGTTATACTCGTTTCTGTAGTTTCTATTCGTTTACCTAGATTCTCAATGTCCAGACGGCCCTCTGTTTGTGTTTTCTTCCTTGTCTCCATTTCAGTTTTCAGGTCTTGAACTGATTCCATTATCTGTTTGATTGTTTTTCCTTGGTTTCTTAGGGTATCATTCACTGATTTATTCAATTCTTCAAACTTTCTGTTATACTTCTCATCTATCTCTATGAGGGTATCATTCACTGATTTATTAAATTCTTCAAACTTTCTGTTATACTTCTCATCCATTTCCATGAGGGCGTTTTTTACATGCTGTTTAAGGATGTCAATCACTTTCAAAGATTCCATTTTTTCTCCTTCTTCTTGATTAAGGTGTTCATGTCCTCCTGATGTGGGGTCCCTGGGTTCAGGTGGTTTCACGCTGTTTTTCAGATTGTTGGGTGAATTCCTGCATTGGCGCCTGCCCATCTCTTCCTCCAAATGCTCCCCTAAGGATCTTCTTTTACAGGATCAGGTCTCCTTGCCCACTGATGTTACTTCCCTGTGTTGGGACTCTCCCGTGATGGCTCTCTAGGTGCCCCAGTGATGGATCTCCTGGAGCCAAGATCAGCTCTCCTTGCTGGTTGGGAAGCTTGTAAACAAGGTGCCTACCTGCATGTGCAGGCAGGCTACTGAGGACAGAGGAATTCGCGCCCGCCCGGCTGCCCTCTGGATACTGCCCCAGCGCCCAGACAGGCTGAGCTGGGTGATGTTATTAGCCCAGAGATGGCAGGGAGAGAGAAGTGAGGGAGGGTTCTGGGTACCCGCTGGGTTAGGTATGAAGAGAGAGGCGGTATGCAGGAGTATAGGGCCTGCAGGAAACAGTTCCCTGACCCGCTGCGGCCGCGGGTCAGAGACTCACTCACCCCGAGAAGGTTCTTCTGGTGCCGAGATCAGCACTCCTTGCTGGTTGGGTAGCTTGTAAACAAAGCACCTAGCTACCTGCACGGTGCAGGCAGGCCACTGAGGACAAAGGAATTCGCGCCCGCCCGGCTGCCCTCCGGACACTGCCCCAGCGCCCAGACAGGCTGAGCTGGGTGATGTTATTTGCCCAGAGATGGCAGGGAGAGAGAAGTGAGGGAGGGTTCTGGGTACCCGCTGGGTTAGGTATGAAGAGAGAGGCGGTATGCAGGAGTATAGGGCCTGCAGGAAACAGTTCCCTGGCCCGCTTCGGCCGCGGGTCAGAGACTCACTCACCCCGAGAAGGTTCTTCTGGTGCCGAGATCAGCACTCCTTGCTGGTTGGGTAGCTTGTAAACAAAGCCCCTAGCTACCTGCACGGTGCAGGCAGGCCACTGAGGACAAAGGAATTCGCGCCCGCCCGGCTGCCCTCCGGACACTGCCCCAGCGCCCAGACAGGCTGAGCTGGGTGATGTTATTTGCCCAGAGATGGCAGGGAGAGAGAAGTGAGGGAGGGTTCTGGGTACCCGCTGGGTTAGGTATGAAGAGAGAGGCGGTATGCAGGAGTATAGGGCCTGCAGGAAACAGTTTCCTGGCCCGCTTCGGCCGCGGGTCAGAGACTCACTCACCCCGAGAAGGTTCTTCTGGTGCCGAGATCAGCACTCCTTGCTGGTTGGGTAGCTTGTAAACAAAGCCCCTAGCTACCTGCACGGTGCAGGCAGGCCACTGAGGACAAAGGAATTCGCGCCCGCCCGGCTGCCCTCCGGACACTGCCCCAGCGCCCAGACAGGCTGAGCTGGGTGATGTTATTTGCCCAGAGATGGCAGGGAGAGAGAAGTGAGGGAGGGTTCTGGGTACCCGCTGGGTTAGGTATGAAGAGAGAGGCGGTATGCAGGAGTATAGGGCCTGCAGGAAACAGTTCCCTGACCCGCTTCGGCCGCGGGTCAGAGACTCACTCACCCCGAGAAGGTTCTTCTGGTGCCGAGATCAGCACTCCTTGCTGGTTGGGTAGCTTGTAAACAAAGCCCCTAGCTACCTGCACGGTGCAGGCAGGCCACTGAGGACAAAGGAATTCGCGCCCGCCCGGCTGCCCTCCGGACACTGCCCCAGCACCCAGACAGGCTGAGCTGGGTGATGTTATTTGCCCAGAGATGGCAGGGAGAGAGCTCTTAACCCATTTCTAATCATCTATGTAGCACCATGATGTGCGCTTACCGGGAAGATTCTAGCCTATGTCCATCTTGGTTCTGAGCTTCATCGCGTGTGCCTCAGAGAGCAGAGCTATCCTGTCTGCCCGCGAGACAGGAGCATGGTGTCTCTCTCTGAGGCATCCGGCTCTGTGTGGAGCTGCATGCTTTCTGACCTCACTTCCTCTTCCCGCCAGCATTTTGTTCTGTTTACTCCACCCACCTATGTTCTAACCAATCGGACCAAGCAGTTTATTTATTGCTTAGCCAATGAAATCAACAGATTGATATATGACACTCCCACATCACTTCCCCTTTTTCTGTTTAAACAAAAAAAGAAAAGGCTTTAACTTTAACATAGCAAATACAATATTACCTAAGCAAATAAAAAGTGAGCAATTTTCAAACTCTAGAAATGACAGAGACATCTCGTTGCCTGGACAGTCACCCAAAGTTCCTCTGTACCGTTGGGGCATCCATCTTCGGCCTACAGGCCCATAGTTTTCAGCAGACATTCCACAAAGCAGGAAATTTCAAAGGCAGTCACTATCTGCTTGTCCTGAAGAATGTCTTGCAGACTCTTTCATGAATCAGGAACCCCGAAAGATCATCTCACCTTTAGGCAAGTTCAGTAGTCCTCTCTCTGCGGGTTCTCTGTGTCCAGTTTATGCAATAGTCCAGGCAAGAGCAGTTTCTTGCCCATATGGCTATCAAACTCCATAAGGATCCTCTTTGATGCCCATCTTCTTCTTGAAGTAGATTGGTGCTGCCAGGAGCAGAGTGTCTCATTGTCATGAAAAGTCCTAAGTTATTAAAACATTTAAAATGCCATATTCTATAATCTTTGAAAGATTTGAAGAATTCCTACCTAAAATATATCTATGTATATCTAGAAAATCTTAACTAACATGACTACAAACTTGACTATTATGATTATCTATTGACAACCTATATACATTACATTGTTAAGTGAACTATGCAATCAAGTATACTTAATCAAGATCAGAAATACATATACATATTAACAGATTTGACCTTAAATCTCTAGCAATGCAAATTGTTCATACCTATATCATATCCCCCTTTAAATGTAAAAGAACATTTATAAACCATATTTGGGAACATGGGCGCAGTTTTTTCTCTCCAAACTGCTTCCTGCTGAATGGGGGCGTCGTTAATTAGGTCTTTCATGGTATAACCTGTGTGCTAGTTTCATCTCAGTTGGCAGTTGAGCAAAGCAATTTTCTGAAGATGTTCACAGCAACCGTTGAGGAGGGCGTGGTTCATCATACCATATCGGAATAGAAGAAATGAACAGGGTCTCATCCTCTGTGAAAACAAAACAAGAAACTCCTTTCCAAAGTATCATGTCCTTATATCCAAATTGCAAAGTCAAGGCATTTCCAAAATATCTATGTTGAATTAGTTCAGCAGCATTTATAAACAAATATCTTTTAGCAGCTTTTGCTCCTTCCTCAGCATTCAAACAATTCAAAGAGAGCATAATAGCATACAGTATCAAGATTCTCTGTGTATTTTCCATCTTTGTACGCTTTATTTTAACCTCTATTTCATTTATTTTTACTTTTATTTTATATTCTCTGTATCTTTGTCCTGGAATAACTCTGTAGACCAGGCTGTCTTTGAACTCTCAGAGATCTGCCTGTTTCTGCCTCCCAGGCACTGGGATTAAAGGTGAGGTGTATGTTACTACACCTTGAACTCACAGAGATCTGTTTGTCTCTGCCTTCTAGGCACTGAGATTAAAGGCATGTTCTACCACACCTTGAAGTCACAGAGGTCAATATCCCTCTGCCTCCCAAGTGTTGGGATTAAAGGCGTGTACTACCACACCCAACTACTTTCTTTCTTCCTTTTTTTAATTGTTTTTTACTTTATGAACTTCAACTTTTAGTCTGCATATATTTTCAACACACTGTAAATCATTTAGAAATTTTCTTTGTCTTTGAATCTCTCTTTACTGTATATCTCTCTTTTTCTGACCACACGAGCCTTTAATTTACCGAGCAAAATCAGTAGGACTAAAGCCGTGGCTTTGCCAGCTAGATCCAGTCCATTCCTTAGCTTTCCGCCATTCCAACCTTGTGGCTGAGGTACCGGCCAGAGCCGCCTTTAGTGCCACAACTCTACAGTGTTTCAAGGTCCCTGACAGCTTCCACAGCCTGGGCTTGTAAACCGCATGACCCGCCCGCATAAAAGAGTCAGAGTTTGCCCTGGCAGGACAGCCCAGAAAGCCGGCATTTTAAAATGGGTCAGCTTTTTTCCTGCTATGGCTGAAAACCGAAAAGCATGCATTCAGCTTTTCATCAACATCGTTTAAGTGTTTTGTGGCAGGACCTCTTAATGAGCTGCAGGGTTTTGCAGCTAAAGCTGAGTCAGGAAGCCTCTCTCAGATGAGAGCTCTTTCTTGACTATAGCAAGCAGAGCAGACCCGAGAAACTGCTGCTACCAAGAAAACAAACATGCTTTAGTCTTTCCCAAGCTTTCTCAGACTTTCTGTGGATTCAGTTGTCCACACGTTGGGCAGCCATATGTTGAAATAGCAGCGGCGGGGCTGCGTCCCCAACACCCCCGGCCACTTGCATGGCTAGCTTTACCCGAAGTAATTACATGGACACTGTATTCTTTTAAGCACTGCTTGGCCCATTAGCTTCAACCTCTTAACCCATTTCTAATCATCTATGTAGCACCATGAGGTGCGCTTACCGGGAAGATTCTAGCCTATGTCCATCTTGGTTCTGAGCTTCATCGCGTGTGCCTCAGAGAGCAGAGCTATCCTGTCTGCCCGCGAGACAGGAGCATGGTGTCTCTCTCTGAGGCATCCAGCTCCGTGTGGAGCTGCATGCTTTCTGACCTCACTTCCTCTTCCCGCCAGCATTTTTGTTCTGTTTACTCCACCCACCTATGTTCTAACCAATCGGACCAAGCAGTTTATTTATTGCTTAGCCAATGAAATCAACAGATTGATATATGACACTCCCACATCAATAGACTGTACCATGACAGGGATGGAATGCCC
>CADCXT010002049.1:0-11269 GCA_902806775.1 Microtus agrestis
ACACTGTGTATATTTTTCTACACTGTTTATTTTGTACACTGTGTACAATGTGTCGATTTTGTATACATATATTGTGTACATTGTGTACCGGTGTGTACATTGTGCACATTTTGTTTATTTTGTGTACATTGTGTACATTGTGTACATTTTGTGTACATTCTGTATTTATGTACACTGTACATTGATAAATATTTTGTAAGCATTTTGTACTCTGTCTACATTATGTGTTATTGAACACTGTGTACATTTTGTACACTGTACATTTTGTACACTGTGTACCATGTGTCGATTTTGTATACACATATTGTGTACATTGTGCACTCTGGTGTGCACATTTTGTTTATTTTGTGTACATTGTGTACATTTTGTGTATTGTTCTGTATTTATGTACACTGTACATTGATAAATATTTTGTACATTTTGTACTCTTTCTACATTATGTGTATCATTGTCACACGTGTACATTTTGTACACTGTGTATATTGTATACATTTTGTACACTGCATTTGTACACTGTACATCGTACAATGAGTACATTTGCGTACATTGCAGTGAATATTATTATTATGTACACTGTGAACATTGTGTACAATTGTGTCCATTGGGCACACTGTGTACATTTTCTGTACATTGTGTACTTTGTGTTCATGTTTTGCGTTTATTGTGTACATAGTGTATACTTTGTGTACATTGTGCACATTGTGTACATTGCTGCATTGTAGACTTCTCTGTTTATTGTATCATTTCTTGTAATCATTAAAGAGTACGCTGTATAGTCATCAATTAGTGTACATTGTGGTCTGTGTGGTATTTTGTATGTTAAAAACACTGGAACATATTTGTAACAACCACTGGTTATATTTGTGCTTTTTACACTGTCATTACCTTGGTACACTGCACATTATGTCCACTTTGGTACACATTGTGTACACTGTGTATTTTTTGTAGTACTTTTGTACATTGTGTCGTTTTTGTATACATTGTGTATATTTGTGTACATTTTGTGTACATTGTTCATTTTGCGTATGCCTAAAGGTTCTGTACATTGTGTATATTTTGTACACTGTACATTGTGTACACTGTGTATATTGTGTAGATGCTGTGCAGTGTAAATTTGGTACTCTGTACATTGTGTACACAATTTATGTACATTCTGTACACTGTGTACCTTTTTCTGTACAGTGTGTACATTGTGTACATTTTGTGTACATTGTGTACATTATGTTCATTTTGTGGACATTGTGAACATTGTGTACATTTTGTGTACATTGTGCACATTGTGTATATTTTGTGTACATTGTGTATATTTTATAAACTTTGTACATTGTGTACACTATTTGTACATATTGTACACTGTGTACATTTTGTGTACATTATGTACACTATGGACATTGTGTATGCATTATTTGCACTACATTCGTGCACAGTGTATATTGTACAATTTCCACTGTACATTTTGTACACTGTGTACATTGTGTCCACTTTGCATGTGTACACTGTGTATATTTTGTTTACATTGTGGACGTTTTGTACATTTTGTCTACATTGTGTACATTGTGTACATTTTGTGTACAATGTGTATATTTTGTACATTTTGTGTACACTGTGTACATTTTGTGTACATTGTGTACATTTTGTGTAGGTTGTGTACACTCTGTATATTGTGTACATTTTGTCCACTGTACATTGTTTACACTGTGTATATTGTGTAGGTTTTGTACACTGTAAATGTTTTCCACTGTGTACATTGTGTACAATTTTTGTACATTCTTACGTACTGTGTATATTTTCTGTACAGTGTGTACTTGTAGTACATTTTATGTACATTATGTACATTGTGTTCATTTGTGTATACATTGTGAACATTGTGTACATTTTGTGTACACAGCACATAGTGTACATTATGTGTACACTGTGTATATTTTGTAAACTTTGTACATTGTGTATAATTTTTGTACATATTGTACACTGTGTACATTTTGTGTACATTGTGTACACTATGGACATTGTGTACATTATTTATACTACAGTCGTACACTGTGTATAATGTATACATTTTGTATGTTCTGTACATTTTGTACACTGTGCACATTTTGTCCAATTTTGTCCATTGTGTACACTGTGTATATTTTGTGTACATTTTGGACATAGTGTACATTTTGCCTACACTGTGTTACATTGTGTACGTTTTTTATGTACATTTGGTGTACCTGTGTACACTTTCTTGAATATTGTTTTCACAATGTACATTTTTTGTACATTGTGTATATTGTAATTCATCTGTATATTGTATACACTGTGTATATTTTGTGTACTTTGTAATAATGTACATTGTGTACACATTTGTACATTGTGTATAATTGTACCCTTTGTACATTGTGTACACTGTGTGGTTTTGTGTTACATTTGCATTTTTTTATACACTACATGTGTACACTGTGTCAAATTTTGTACAATGTTTTAACTGTGTATATTTTGTTTTTACATTGTTTACATTTTACACACACTTTGAACATTTTGACACGATGTAACTTTTTGTGTACATTGTGTACATTTTAATTACATTGTTTACAATTTATTGTATTCTATTTACATTGTATACACTGTGTACAATGTGTATATATTTTACACTGTACATTTTGTACACCCTATGTGCATTGTGTTCGATTTTGGGTATATATTGTGTACTTTATGTCCATTTTATGTAGATTTTATACATTGTGTACAGTGTACATTGTGCATATTTTGTGTACACTGTGTACATTGTGAACGTTTTGTGGACATTATATATATCTTTTATACTTTGTATACATTGTGTACATTGTGTACACTTTTTGTACATTGTATATAATGTGTATCCTTTTTGTACATTGTGTACACTGTGTACTTTTTGTGTACATTGTGTATATTTTGTACACTATGTACTGTGACCACTTTTTGTACATTGTTTTGGCTGTGTACATTTTGTGTACATTGTTTACATTGTATACACTCTTTGAACATTTTTTACAAGGTGTACCTTTTGTGTACATTGTGTACATTTTGTTAACATTGTGTACATTGTATACATTTTGTTTACATTATATACATTGTGTAGATTGTGTACATTTTGTACATTGTATATTTTGTATCTGTGTACATTATGTACTCTTTTTGTGCATTGTTTACACTGTGTACATTTGGTTTACATTGTGTACTTTGTATATATTTGATTACATTTTATACAATGTGTGCACTGTGTATATTTTTTACACTGTACATTTTGTACACTGTGTACATTGTTTCGATTTTGTGAATATATTGTTTACATTGTGTCCATTTTGTGTAGATGTTATACCTTTGTGTAAAATGTGTATATTGTGCACATTTTGTGTACCTTTTTACAGTGTGTACATTGTGAACATTTTGTTATCATTGTGTATATTGCATATACTTAGTGTACATAGTGTACATTGTGTACACTGTGTACATTGTATACACTTTTTGTACATTGTGTGCTTTTTGTTCATTTTGTGCACATTTTGTACATTGTGTATACTCTGTACATTGTGTACACTTTGTACATTTTGTGTTTATTGTGTCCATTATGTGTACATTGTGTATATTTAGTGTACATTTTGTACATTATTTGTATATTTGGTGTAAATTGTGTACATTGAGTATTCTTTTTGTACATTCTGTACATTACGTACATTTTGTGTATATTGTATACATTGTGTACAATGTGTACATTGTGAACCTTTTGTGTACATTGTGTACAGTGTGTACATTATGCACATTTTTGTGCAATTTGGACATCTTGTGTACATTGTGTAAATTTTATACACTGTGTACATTGTGTACACATTTTGTACATTGGGTAAACTGTGTACAATTTGTGTACATTGTGTACATTTTATGTACAATGTGTACATTTTGTGTACATTGTGTACATTTTGTACATTGTGTATAATGTGTTAATTTTTCATCATTTTGTGCACATTTTGCATACTGTGGACATTGTGTACACTGTGTATATTTTGTGTACCTTTTCTACACTGTTTACATTGTGAACACTTTTTGTACATTGGATCCACTGTGTACATTTTGTGTACATTGTGTACATTGTGTTCATTTTGTGTAAACTGTGTACATTTTATGTACATTATGTACATTGTGTACCCTTTGCGTACATTGTGTACATTTTAGGTACGTTGTGTATATTGTGTACATTTTGTACACTGTACATTTTGTACACTCTTTGTACATTGTGATACTTTGTGGACATTGTGTACACTGTGTACATTGTTTACATTTTGTGAACACTGTGTACATTTTGAGTACATTTTGTGTCAATTGTTTACTATGTGTATGCTTTTTGTACATTTTGTAAACTGTGTATATTTTGTGTACTTTGTATACATTTTGTAGACTGTATACTTTGTGAAAAACGTGTGTACATTGTGTACAATGTTTAGATTGTGTACATTTTTTTGTTAACTGTGTAAATTTTGTGTATAATTTGTATATTGTGTACTTTGTGTACATTGTGTACACATTTTGTACATTGTGTACACTGTGTATATTTTGTGTACATTGTCTACATTGTCTACATTTTGTTTACATTGTATAAACTGGCTATGTTAGTACATTTTGTACACTGTACATTGTGATGTACATTTTGTGTACATTGTGTACACTCTGTACATTTTGTGTATCTTTATACACTACATTGAGTACACTTCTGTACATTGTAAACACTCTGTACATTTTGTACATAGTATAAATTGTGTACATGGTATAATTTGGGTACATTTTGTACTAATTTACACTGTACATTTTCTACACTTTGTACATTGAGTACATGTTTTGTACATATTTTGTACAGTGTGTACCTTTATGTATATTGTGCACATTGTGTTCATTTCGTGTACATTGTATATACATGTGTACAATGTACTTTTTGTACAATGTGTATATTGTGTACATTTTGCACTGTACATTTTGTACACTGTGTACATTGTGTCCACTATTTGTACATTGTGTACATTTTGTGAACATTGTGTACATTGTGTACATTTTTTGTACATTGTTTACATTGAGTACATTTATTTATATTATGAACATTGCATAAATTTTGTGTACATTGTATATACTGTGTATATTGTGTACATTTTGTACACTGTACATTTTGTACACTGTGTACATAGTGTATACTGTGTACATTTTGTGTACATTGTGTACACTTTGAACATTTTGTACATTTGGTGACCACTGTGTACATTTTTTATATATTATGTCTAAATTGTGTACTATGTGTATACGTTTTGTACATTGTGATATTTGAGTATATATTGTGTACATTGTATACATTGTTTACATTTTTGTACATTGTGCAAATTTTGTGTACATTGTGTACATTCTGTACACTTTTGAACATTGTCTACAATGTGTATATTTTGTGTACATTGTGTACATTTTGTGTACATTGTGTACAATGTGTACATTTTCTTTACAATGTGTATGTTGTATATATTTTGATTACATTTTATACACTGTGTATATTGTGGACATTTGTACACTATACATTTTATACAATGTGTACATAGTGCCGATATTGTGTATATGTTGTGTACATTGTTTCCATTTTGTGTAGATCTTATAAATTCTGTACACTCTGTACATTGTGCATATTTTGTGTAATTGTGTACATTTTAAACATTTTGTGAACATTTGTATATTGTGTATATTTTCTGTACATTGTGTACATTGTGTTCACTTTGTACCTTGTGTCGAATTTGGGTATATATTGTGTACATTGTGTCCATTTTGTGTAGATTTTATACATTGTATACACTGTGTACATTGTGCACATTTTGTGTACATTGTGTTTATTTTGTGTACATTTTGTATATTTTGTACACTGTGTACATTGTGTCTAATTTGGGTAGATATTTTGTACATTTTGTCCATTTTGTGTAGATTGTATACATTGTGTACACTGTGTACATTGTGCACATTTTGTGTACATGGTGTATATTGTGTACATTGTGAAGATTTTGTGTACATTGTGTGTATTGTGTATATTTTGTGTACATTGTGTACACTGTGTACATTGTGTACAGTTTTTCAACATTTTTTCACAGTGTACGTTTTGTGTACATAGTGTACATTGTGTACAATTTCTGTATATTGTGTACCATGTGTATATTTCATGTACATTTTGTACACTGTGTACATTGTGTACACTTTTTACATTTTTTATGATTTGTAACCTTGTTGTACATTGTGTACACTGTGTAAATTTTTGTACCTTGTGTATACTTTGTATGCTGAGTATATTGTGTCCACTTTTTGTACATTGTTTTCACTGTGTACATTTTGTGTATGTTGTGTACACTCTTTACATTGTGTACATTTTGTACACTGTGTAAATTGTGTCCACTTTTTGTTAATTGATTTCACTGTGTACATTTTGTTTACATTGTTTACATTGTACACATTCTGTGAACATTTTTTACACGGTGTACCTTTGTGTACATTATGTACATTTTTTACACTGTGTACATTGTGTCCACTTTTTGTACATTGTGTACACCGTGTACATTTTGTGTACCTTTTATTCACTGTTTACATTGTGTACAATTTTATTACATTGTAAACACTCTGTATATTTTTTGTACATTGTGTACATTTTGTGTACATGATATAAATTGTATACATGATATAAATTGGGCACATTGTGAATATTTTACACTTTATGTTTTGTACACTCTGTATATTGAGTACATTTTTTACATATTTTGTACATTGTGTACATTGTGCATTGTGTACATTTTTATGTACAATGTGTACATTTTGTGTACATTGTGCCCATTGTATACATTTTGTCTACATTGTGTATATTGTGTTAATTTTTCATCATTTTGTGTACATTTTGTACATTTTGTATACTGTGGACATTGTGTACACTCTATATATTTTGTGTACCTCTTCTACACTGTTTACATTGTGTACACTTTTGGTACATTGGGTACACTGTGTACATTTTGTCTACATTTTGCACTTTGTGTTCCCTTTGTATACACTGTGTACATTTTGTTTACATTGTGTATATTGTGTACATTGTGTATTTTTTGTACATTGTGTACTATTGTACACTGTACATTGTGGACATTCTTTGTATATTGTGTACACTTTGTGGACATTTTGTACACTGTGTACATTGTTTACATTTTGTGAAAACTGTGTACATTTTGAGTACATTTTGTGTAAATTGTGTACTATGTGTATGCTTTTTGTACATTTTGCACACTGTGTATATTTTGTATACTTTGTATACATTGTGTACACTCTGTACTTTGTGCAAATTTTGTGTACATTGTGTACAATGTTTACATTGTGTAAATTTTTTGTTCACTGTGTAAATTTTGTGTATATTTTGTACATTGTGTACTCTGTGTACATTGTATACACATTTTGTACATTCTGTACACTGTCTACATTTTGTGTACATTGTGTACATTTTGTGTACATTGTAAAAACGGGGTATGTTATTACATTTTGTAAATTGTACCTTGTGTAGACTGTGTACATATTGTGTACATTGTGTACACTCTGTACATTTTGTGGAAACCCTCAGTATATTTTGTGTACATTGTGTATATTTTGTGTACATGGTAAAAATTTTGTACATGGTATAAAGTGGGTACATTGTGTATTATTTTACACTCTACATTTTGTACACTCTGTACATTGAGTACATTTTTTTGTACATATATTGTACATGGTGTACATTTTGTGTACATTGTGCACATTGTGTTCATTTCGTGTACATTGTATACATTTGTACAATGTACATTTTGTACAATGTGTATATTGTGTACATTTTGCACTGTGCATTTTGTACACTGTGTACATTGAGTCCACTCTTTGTACATTGTGTACATTGTGTATATTTTGTGTACATTGTGAACATTTTGTGTATATTGTTTACATTGAGTACAATTATTTATATTGTGCACATTGAATAAATTTTGTGTATATTGTATACACTGTGTACATTGTGTACATTTTGTGCACTGTGTCATTGTGGACACTTTGTACATTTTGTGTACATTGTGTACACTTTGAACATTGTGTACATTTTGTGAACACTATGTAGGTTTTTAGTATATTTTGGTTAAATTGTGTACTATGTGTATACTTTTGTACATTGTGTAAATTGTGTATATTTTTATACATTGTGTATCTTCTGTACATTGCACAAATTTTGTGTACATTGTGTACAGTGTTTACATTGTGTACATTTTGTACACTGTGTAAATTTTGTGTATATTTTGTACATTTTCTACTCTGCGTACATTGTGTATACTTTTTGTACATTGTGTACCATGTTTATATTTTGTGTACATTGTGTACATTGTGTACACTGTGTACATTTTCTTTACAATGTGTATATTGTATATATTTTGATTACATTGTATACACTGTGTACACTGTGTACATTTGTACACTGTACCTTTTATACAATGTGTACATTTTGTCGATTTTGTATATATATTGTTTACATTGTGTCCATTTTGTATAGATTTTATACTTTGTGTACACTCTGTAATTTGTGCAAATTTTCTGTACATTGTGTACAGTGTGTACATTGTGCACATTTTGTGTACATTGTGTATATTTTGTGTACATTGTGTACACTTTGAAAATTGTGTACATTTCGAGAACACTGTGTATATTTTTAGTATATTTTGTCAAAATTGTGTACTATGTGTATACTTTTGTACATTGTGTAAATTGTGTATATTTTGTATACACTGTATACATTGTGTACACTTTGTACTTTGTGTAAACTTTGTGTACAATGTGTACAGTGTTTACATTGTGTACATTTTTTGTACACTGTGTAAATTTTGTGTACATTTTGTACTCATTTTGTACATTGTCTATAATGTATACATTTTATGTACATTGTGCACATTTTGTGTCCATTGTATAAACTGTGTATGTTAGTACCTTTTGTACCCTGTACATTGTGTAGACTGTGTACATTTTGTGTACATTGTGTTCGCTCTGTACATTTTGTGTACCATTTATACACTGTTTACATTGTGTATAATTTTAGTACATTGTAAACACTCTGTACATTTTGTGTACATTGTGTACATTTTGTGTACATGGTATAAATTTTTTACATATCATAAAATGGGTACATTGAGTACTATTTTACACTGTACACTTTGTAAATTCTGTACATTGAGTACATTATTTGTAGATTTTGTGTACCTTTTATACACTGTTTACATTGTGTATAATTTTAGTACATTGTAAACACTCTGTACATTTTGTGTACATTGTGTACATTTTGTGTACATTGTGTACATTTTGTGTACATGGTATAAATTTTGTACATGGCATAAAATGGGTACATTGAGTACTATTTTACACTGTACACTTTGTACATTCTGTACATTGAGTACATTTTTTGTAGATTTTGTGTACCTTTTATACACTGTTTACATTGTGTATAATTTTAGTACATTGTAAACACTCTGTACATTTTGTGTACATTGTGTACATTTTGTGTACATTGTGTACATTTTGTGTACATGGTATAAATTTTGTACATGGTATAAAATGGGTACATTGAGTACTATTTTACACTGTACACTTTGTACATTCTGTACATTGAGTACATTTTTTGTAGATTTTGTGTACCTTTTATACACTGTTTACATTGTGTATAATTTTAGTACATTGTAAACACTCTGTACATTTTGTGTACATTTTGTGTACATTGTGTACATTTTGTGTACATGGTATAAATTTTGTACATGACATAAAATGGGTACATTGAGTACTATTTTACACTGTACACTTTGTACATTCTGTACATTGAGTACATTTTTTGTAGATTTTGTGTACCTTTTATACACTATTTACATTGTGTACAATTTTAGTACATTGTAAACACTCTGTACACTTTGTGGACATTGTGTACATGATATAAATTTTGTACATGGAATAAATTGGGTACATTGTGTACTATTTTACACTGTACATTTTGCACACTCTTTATACTGAGGACATTTTTGTACATATTTTGTACATTGTGTACATTTTGGGTATATTGTGCACATTGTGTTCATTTCATGTACATTGTATACATTGTACAATGTACATTTTGTACAATGTGTATTTTGTGTACATTTTGCACTGTACATTTTGTACACTGTGTACATTGTGTCCACTATTTGTACATTTTGTACATTGTGTACATTTTGTGTACATTGTTTACATTGAGTATATTTATTTATATTGTGTACATTGTATAAAATTTGTGTACATTGTATAAAATTTGTGTACATTGTATACACTGTGTACATTGTGTACATTTTGTACACTGTACATTTTGTACACTGTGTACATTTTGTGTACATTGTGTACACTTTGAACATAGTTTACATTTGTTAACACTGTGTACATTTTTAGTATATTTTGTCTAAATTGGATAGTATGTGTATACTTTTTGTACACTATGTAATTTGTGTATATTTTGTGTAAATTGTATACATTGTGTATATTGTGCAAATTTTGTGTACATTTTGTACATTTTGTAACTCTGTGTACATTATGTACACTTTTTGTACATTGTGTAAATGTGTATATTTTGTGTACATTTTGTACATTTTGTGTACATTGTGTACACTGTGTACATATTCTTTACAATGTGTATATTGTATATATTTTGATTACATTGTATACACTGTACATTGTGTACATTTTTACACTGTACATTTTAAACAATGTGTACATTGTGTTAATTTTGTGTATATGATGTGTATATTGTGTCCATTTATGTAGATTTTATACATTGTACACACTCTCTACCTTGTGCACATCTTTTGTACATTGCGTACAGTGTGTACATTGTAAACATTTTGAGTACATTGTGTATATTTTGTATATTTTGTGTACATTGTGTACATTGTGTCGAATTTGGGTATATATTGTGTTCATTGTGTCCATTTTTATAGATTTTATACATTGTGTACATTGTGTACACTCTGTACATTTTGTGTTCCTTCTGTACATTGTATATATTTTATACACTGTACATTTTGTACAATGTGTATATTGTGGACATTTTGCACTGTACATATTGTACACTGTGTACATTGTGTCCACTATTTGTACATTGTGTATATTGTGTACATTTTGTTTACATTCTTTACATTGAACACATTTATTTATATTGTGTACATTGTATAAATTTTGTGTACAT
>CADCXT010002052.1:0-38129 GCA_902806775.1 Microtus agrestis
ATTTCATGAAATGCTTTTGTGAAGCGCTGCGTGTTACTCTGAAATGAGAAGCGTCTATTTGGGATATGCCTCAAATGCAGTGGCTAAAAGTGAGAACGAAGTGTTCCTTTTCTCATGAAACACTTTGAAAGATAATCCACGATCATTTGAAGGTCGGTGATTCATGAAATGCTTTTGTGAAAGCACACTTATTTGCAAATGAAGCATCTCTATTTGAAAGGATATATCCAAGCCTGGTTAAAAGTGAGAAAAGAATAATTCTTTTCTCCGTAGAAGCTTTACTTTGAAAAGATAATCGCGATCATTTGAAAGTCAGTGAATTTCATGCGATGTTTTTGTGCCAAAGGCTTTCCATATTGCTCTGATGAATCTGTTTGGATGATTATATCAAAGTATGGTTAAAAGTCGAAGAGTGTTCATGACCTTTTCTCCGTAGAAGCTTTTACTGAAAAAATCAATCGATCATTTGAAGTCAGTGAATTTCGCAGGAAATGCTATTTTATGAAAAACGCCATGTGTTACTCTGAAATGAGAGCTTTCTATTTCCGAAATATCAAAGTATGGTTAAAAGTGAAAAGTGTTCCTTTTCTCCGTCCGAAACTTTACTTTGCAAAAGTAGTCGTCGATCATTTGAAAGTCAGTGAATTTCCATGAAATGCTTTTGTGAAAACGCACATGTGTTACTCTGAAATGAGAAGTGTCTGTTTGGGATATATCCAAAGTATGGTTAAAAGTGAGAACAGTGTTCCTTTTCTCTGTAGAAGCTTTACTTTGAAAGATAATCACGATCATTTGAAAGTCAGTGAATTTCATGAAATGCTTTTGTGAAAACGCACATGTGTTACTCTGAAATGAGAAGCGTCTGTTTGGGATATGTCAAAGTATGGTTAAAAGTGAGAACAGTGTTCCTTTTCTCTGTAGAAGCTTTACTTTGAAAGATAATCACGATCATTTGAAAGTCAGTGAATTTCATGAAATGCTTTTGTGAAAACGCACATGTGTTACTCTGAAATGAGAAGCGTCTGTTTGGGATATGTCAAAGTATGGTTAAAAGTGAGAACAGTGTTCCTTTTCTCTGTAGAAGCTTTACTTTGAAAGATAATCACGATCATTTGAAAGTCAGTGAATTTCATGAAATGCTTTTGTGAGAAACGCACATGTGTTACTCTGAAATGAGAAGCGTCTGTTTGGGATATGTCAAAGTATGGTTAAAAGTGAGAACAGTGTTCCTTTTTCTCTGTAGAAGCTTTACTTTGAAAGATAATCACGATCATTTGAAAGTCAGTGAATTTCATGAAATGCTTTTGTGAGAAACGCACATGTGTTACTCTGAAATGAGAAGCGTCTGTTTGGGATATGTCAAAGTATGGTTAAAAGTGAGAACAGTGTTCCTTTTCTCTGTAGAAGCTTTACTTTGAAAGATAATCACGATCATTTGAAAGTCAGTGAATTTCATGAAATGCTTTTGTGGAAACGCACATGTGTTACTCTGAAATGAGAAGCGTCTGTTTGGGATATGTCAAAGTATGGTTAAAAGTGAGAACAGTGTTCCTTTTCTCTGTAGAAGCTTTACTTTGAAAGATAATCACGATCATTTGAAAGTCAGTGAATTTCATGAAATGCTTTTGTGAGAAACGCACATGTGTTACTCTGAAATGAGAAGCGTCTGTTTGGGATATGTCAAAGTATGGTTAAAAGTGAGAACAGTGTTCCTTTTCTCTGTAGAAGCTTTACTTTGAAAGATAATCACGATCATTTGAAAGTCAGTGAATTTCATGAAATGCTTTTGTGAGAAACGCACATGTGTTACTCTGAAATGAGAAGCGTCTGTTTGGGATATGTCAAAGTATGGTTAAAAGTGAGAACAGTGTTCCTTTTCTCTGTAGAAGCTTTACTTTGAAAGATAATCACGATCATTTGAAAGTCAGTGAATTTCATGAAATGCTTTTGTGGGAAACGCACATGTGTTACTCTGAAATGAGAAGCGTCTGTTTGGGATATGTCAAAGTATGGTTAAAAGTGAGAACAGTGTTCCTTTTCTCTGTAGAAGCTTTACTTTGAAAGATAATCACGATCATTTGAAAGTCAGTGAATTTCATGAAATGCTTTTGTGAGAAACGCACATGTGTTACTCTGAAATGAGAAGCGTCTGTTTGGGATATGTCAAAGTATGGTTAAAAGTGAGAACAGTGTTCCTTTTCTCTGTAGAAGCTTTACTTTGAAAGATAATCACGATCATTTGAAAGTCAGTGAATTTCATGAAATGCTTTTGTGGAAACGCACATGTGTTACTCTGAAATGAGAAGCGTCTGTTTGGGATATGTCAAAGTATGGTTAAAAGTGAGAACAGTGTTCCTTTTCTCTGTAGAAGCTTTACTTTGAAAGATAATCACGATCATTTGAAAGTCAGTGAATTTCATGAAATGCTTTTGTGGAAACGCACATGTGTTACTCTGAAATGAGAAGCGTCTGTTTGGGATATGTCAAAGTATGGTTAAAAGTGAGAACAGTGTTCCTTTTCTCTGTAGAAGCTTTACTTTGAAAGATAATCACGATCATTTGAAAGTCAGTGAATTTCATGAAATGCTTTTGTGAGAAGCGCACATGTGTTACTCTGAAATGAGAAGCGTCTGTTTGGGATATGTCAAAGTATGGTTAAAAGTGAGAACAGTGTTCCTTTTCTCTGTAGAAGCTTTACTTTGAAAGATAATCACGATCATTTGAAAGTCAGTGAATTTCATGAAATGCTTTTGTGAGAAACGCACATGTGTTACTCTGAAATGAGAAGCGTCTGTTTGGGATATGTCAAAGTATGGTTAAAAGTGAGAACAGTGTTCCTTTTCTCTGTAGAAGCTTTACTTTGAAAGATAATCACGATCATTTGAAAGTCAGTGAATTTCATGAAATGCTTTTGTGAGAAACGCACATGTGTTACTCTGAAATGAGAAGCGTCTGTTTGGGATATGTCAAAGTATGGTTAAAAGTGAGAACAGTGTTCCTTTTCTCTGTAGAAGCTTTACTTTGAAAGATAATCACGATCATTTGAAAGTCAGTGAATTTCATGAAATGCTTTTGTGGAAACGCACATGTGTTACTCTGAAATGAGAAGCGTCTGTTTGGGATATGTCAAAGTATGGTTAAAAGTGAGAACAGTGTTCCTTTTCTCTGTAGAAGCTTTACTTTGAAAGATAATCACGATCATTTGAAAGTCAGTGAATTTCATGAAATGCTTTTGTGGAAACGCACATGTGTTACTCTGAAATGAGAAGCGTCTGTTTGGGATATGTCAAAGTATGGTTAAAAGTGAGAACAGTGTTCCTTTTCTCTGTAGAAGCTTTACTTTGAAAGATAATCACGATCATTTGAAAGTCAGTGAATTTCATGAAATGCTTTTTGTGAAAGCGCACATGTGTTACTCTGAAATGAGAAGCGTCTGTTTGGGATATGTCAAAGTATGGTTAAAAGTGAGAACAGTGTTCCTTTTCTCTGTAGAAGCTTTACTTTGAAAGATAATCACGATCATTTGAAAGTCAGTGAATTTCATGAAATGCTTTTGTGGAAACGCACATGTGTTACTCTGAAATGAGAAGCGTCTGTTTGGGATATGTCAAAGTATGGTTAAAAGTGAGAACAGTGTTCCTTTTCTCTGTAGAAGCTTTACTTTGAAAGATAATCACGATCATTTGAAAGTCAGTGAATTTCATGAAATGCTTTTGTGAGAAACGCACATGTGTTACTCTGAAATGAGAAGCGTCTGTTTGGGATATGTCAAAGTATGGTTAAAAGTGAGAACAGTGTTCCTTTTTCTCTGTAGAAGCTTTACTTTGAAAGATAATCACGATCATTTGAAAGTCAGTGAATTTCATGAAATGCTTTTGTGAGAAACGCACATGTGTTACTCTGAAATGAGAAGCGTCTGTTTGGGATATGTCAAAGTATGGTTAAAAGTGAGAACAGTGTTCCTTTTTCTCTGTAGAAGCTTTACTTTGAAAGATAATCACGATCATTTGAAAGTCAGTGAATTTCATGAAATGCTTTTGTGGAAACGCACATGTGTTACTCTGAAATGAGAAGCGTCTGTTTGGGATATGTCAAAGTATGGTTAAAAGTGAGAACAGTGTTCCTTTTCTCTGTAGAAGCTTTACTTTGAAAGATAATCACGATCATTTGAAAGTCAGTGAATTTCATGAAATGCTTTTTGTGGAAACGCACATGTGTTACTCTGAAATGAGAAGCGTCTGTTTGGGATATGTCAAAGTATGGTTAAAAGTGAGAACAGTGTTCCTTTTCTCTGTAGAAGCTTTACTTTGAAAGATAATCACGATCATTTGAAAGTCAGTGAATTTCATGAAATGCTTTTTGTGGAAACGCACATGTGTTACTCTGAAATGAGAAGCGTCTGTTTGGGATATGTCAAAGTATGGTTAAAAGTGAGAACAGTGTTCCTTTTCTCTGTAGAAGCTTTACTTTGAAAGATAATCACGATCATTTGAAAGTCAGTGAATTTCATGAAATGCTTTTGTGAGAAACGCACATGTGTTACTCTGAAATGAGAAGCGTCTGTTTGGGATATGTCAAAGTATGGTTAAAAGTGAGAACAGTGTTCCTTTTCTCTGTAGAAGCTTTACTTTGAAAGATAATCACGATCATTTGAAAGTCAGTGAATTTCATGAAATGCTTTTGTGAGAAACGCACATGTGTTACTCTGAAATGAGAAGCGTCTGTTTGGGATATGTCAAAGTATGGTTAAAAGTGAGAACAGTGTTCCTTTTCTCTGTAGAAGCTTTACTTTGAAAGATAATCACGATCATTTGAAAGTCAGTGAATTTCATGAAATGCTTTTTGTGGAAACGCACATGTGTTACTCTGAAATGAGAAGCGTCTGTTTGGGATATGTCAAAGTATGGTTAAAAGTGAGAACAGTGTTCCTTTTCTCTGTAGAAGCTTTACTTTGAAAGATAATCACGATCTTTGAAAGTCAGTGAATTTCATGAAATGCTTTTGTGAGAAACGCACATGTGTTACTCTGAAATGAGAAGCGTCTGTTTGGGATATGTCAAAGTATGGTTAAAAGTGAGAACAGTGTTCCTTTTCTCTGTAGAAGCTTTACTTTGAAAGATAATCACGATCATTTGAAAGTCAGTGAATTTCATGAAATGCTTTTGTGAGAAACGCACATGTGTTACTCTGAAATGAGAAGCGTCTGTTTGGGATATGTCAAAGTATGGTTAAAAGTGAGAACAGTGTTCCTTTTTCTCTGTAGAAGCTTTACTTTGAAAGATAATCACGATCATTTGAAAGTCAGTGAATTTCATGAAATGCTTTTTGTGGAAGCGCACATGTGTTACTCTGAAATGAGAAGCGTCTGTTTGGGATATGTCAAAGTATGGTTAAAAGTGAGAACAGTGTTCCTTTTCTCTGTAGAAGCTTTACTTTGAAAGATAATCACGATCATTTGAAAGTCAGTGAATTTCATGAAATGCTTTTGTGGAAACGCACATGTGTTACTCTGAAATGAGAAGCGTCTGTTTGGGATATGTCAAAGTATGGTTAAAAGTGAGAACAGTGTTCCTTTTCTCTGTAGAAGCTTTACTTTGAAAGATAATCACGATCATTTGAAAGTTTTAAAGTCAGTGAATTTCATGAAATGCTTTTGTTGAAAGCGCACATGTGTTACTCTGAAATGAGAAGCGTCTGTTTGGGATATGTCAAAGTATGGTTAAAAGTGAGAACAGTGTTCCTTTTCTCTGTAGAAGCTTTACTTTGAAAGATAATCACGATCATTTGAAAGTCAGTGAATTTCATGAAATGCTTTTGTGAGAAGCGCACATGTGTTACTCTGAAATGAGAAGCGTCTGTTTGGGATATGTCAAAGTATGGTTAAAAGTGAGAACAGTGTTCCTTTTCTCTGTAGAAGCTTTACTTTGAAAGATAATCACGATCATTTGAAAGTCAGTGAATTTCATGAAATGCTTTTGTGGAAACGCACATGTGTTACTCTGAAATGAGAAGCGTCTGTTTGGGATATGTCAAAGTATGGTTAAAAGTGAGAACAGTGTTCCTTTTCTCTGTAGAAGCTTTACTTTGAAAGATAATCACGATCATTTGAAAGTCAGTGAATTTCATGAAATGCTTTTTGGTTTTTGCTTTTGTGGAAACGCACATGTGTTACTCTGAAATGAGAAGCGTCTGTTTGGGATATGTCAAAGTATGGTTAAAAGTGAGAACAGTGTTCCTTTTCTCTGTAGAAGCTTTACTTTGAAAGATAATCACGATCATTTGAAAGTCAGTGAATTTCATGAAATGCTTTTGTGAGAAGCGCACATGTGTTACTCTGAAATGAGAAGCGTCTGTTTGGGATATGTCAAAGTATGGTTAAAAGTGAGAACAGTGTTCCTTTTCTCTGTAGAAGCTTTACTTTGAAAGATAATCACGATCATTTGAAAGTCAGTGAATTTCATGAAATGCTTTTGTGAGAAACGCACATGTGTTACTCTGAAATGAGAAGCGTCTGTTTGGGATATGTCAAAGTATGGTTAAAAGTGAGAACAGTGTTCCTTTTCTCTGTAGAAGCTTTACTTTGAAAGATAATCACGATCATTTGAAAGTCAGTGAATTTCATGAAATGCTTTTGTGAGAAACGCACATGTGTTACTCTGAAATGAGAAGCGTCTGTTTGGGATATGTCAAAGTATGGTTAAAAGTGAGAACAGTGTTCCCTTTTCTCTGTAGAAGCTTTACTTTGAAAGATAATCACGATCATTTGAAAGTCAGTGAATTTCATGAAATGCTTTTGTGAGAAACGCACATGTGTTACTCTGAAATGAGAAGCGTCTGTTTGGGATATGTCAAAGTATGGTTAAAAGTGAGAACAGTGTTCCTTTTCTCTGTAGAAGCTTTACTTTGAAAGATAATCACGATCATTTGAAAGTCAGTGAATTTCATGAAATGCTTTTGTGTGAAACGCACATGTGTTACTCTGAAATGAGAAGCGTCTGTTTGGGATATGTCAAAGTATGGTTAAAAGTGAGAACAGTGTTCCTTTTCTCTGTAGAAGCTTTACTTTGAAAGATAATCACGATCATTTGAAAGTCAGTGAATTTCATGAAATGCTTTTGTGAGAAACGCACATGTGTTACTCTGAAATGAGAAGCGTCTGTTTGGGATATGTCAAAGTATGGTTAAAAGTGAGAACAGTGTTCCCTTTTCTCTGTAGAAGCTTTACTTTGAAAGATAATCACGATCATTTGAAAGTCAGTGAATTTCATGAAATGCTTTTGTGAGAAGCTACGCACATGTGTTACTCTGAAATGAGAAGCGTCTGTTTGGGATATGTCAAAGTATGGTTAAAAGTGAGAACAGTGTTCCTTTTCTCTGTAGAAGCTTTACTTTGAAAGATAATCACGATCATTTGAAAGTCAGTGAATTTCATGAAATGCTTTTGTGGAAACGCACATGTGTTACTCTGAAATGAGAAGCGTCTGTTTGGGATATGTCAAAGTATGGTTAAAAGTGAGAACAGTGTTCCTTTTCTCTGTAGAAGCTTTACTTTGAAAGATAATCACGATCATTTGAAAGTCAGTGAATTTCATGAAATGCTTTTGTGAGAAGCGCACATGTGTTACTCTGAAATGAGAAGCGTCTGTTTGGGATATGTCAAAGTATGGTTAAAAGTGAGAACAGTGTTCCTTTTCTCTGTAGAAGCTTTACTTTGAAAGATAATCACGATCATTTGAAAGTCAGTGAATTTCATGAAATGCTTTTGTGAAAACGCACATGTGTTACTCTGAAATGAGAAGCGTCTGTTTGGGATATGTCAAAGTATGGTTAAAAGTGAGAACAGTGTTCCTTTTCTCTGTAGAAGCTTTACTTTGAAAGATAATCACGATCATTTGAAAGTCAGTGAATTTCATGAAATGCTTTTGTGGAAACGCACATGTGTTACTCTGAAATGAGAAGCGTCTGTTTGGGATATGTCAAAGTATGGTTAAAAGTGAGAACAGTGTTCCTTTTCTCTGTAGAAGCTTTACTTTGAAAGATAATCACGATCATTTGAAAGTCAGTGAATTTCATGAAATGCTTTTGTGAGAAACGCACATGTGTTACTCTGAAATGAGAAGCGTCTGTTTGGGATATGTCAAAGTATGGTTAAAAGTGAGAACAGTGTTCCTTTTCTCTGTAGAAGCTTTACTTTGAAAGATAATCACGATCATTTGAAAGTCAGTGAATTTCATGAAATGCTTTTGTGAGAAACGCACATGTGTTACTCTGAAATGAGAAGCGTCTGTTTGGGATATGTCAAAGTATGGTTAAAAGTGAGAACAGTGTTCCTTTTCTCTGTAGAAGCTTTACTTTGAAAGATAATCACGATCATTTGAAAGTCAGTGAATTTCATGAAATGCTTTTGTGAGAAACGCACATGTGTTACTCTGAAATGAGAAGCGTCTGTTTGGGATATGTCAAAGTATGGTTAAAAGTGAGAACAGTGTTCCTTTTCTCTGTAGAAGCTTTACTTTGAAAGATAATCACGATCATTTGAAAGTCAGTGAATTTCATGAAATGCTTTTGTGAAACGCACATGTGTTACTCTGAAATGAGAAGCGTCTGTTTGGGATATGTCAAAGTATGGTTAAAAGTGAGAACAGTGTTCCTTTTCTCTGTAGAAGCTTTACTTTGAAAGATAATCACGATCATTTGAAAGTCAGTGAATTTCATGAAATGCTTTTGTGAGAAAGCGCACATGTGTTACTCTGAAATGAGAAGCGTCTGTTTGGGATATGTCAAAGTATGGTTAAAAGTGAGAACAGTGTTCCTTTTCTCTGTAGAAGCTTTACTTTGAAAGATAATCACGATCATTTGAAAGTCAGTGAATTTCATGAAATGCTTTTGTGAGAAACGCACATGTGTTACTCTGAAATGAGAAGCGTCTGTTTGGGATATGTCAAAGTATGGTTAAAAGTGAGAACAGTGTTCCTTTTCTCTGTAGAAGCTTTACTTTGAAAGATAATCACGATCATTTGAAAGTCAGTGAATTTCATGAAATGCTTTTGTAGAAACGCACATGTGTTACTCTGAAATGAGAAGCGTCTGTTTGGGATATGTCAAAGTATGGTTAAAAGTGAGAACAGTGTTCCTTTTCTCTGTAGAAGCTTTACTTTGAAAGATAATCACGATCATTTGAAAGTCAGTGAATTTCATGAAATGCTTTTGTGAGAAACGCACATGTGTTACTCTGAAATGAGAAGCGTCTGTTTGGGATATGTCAAAGTATGGTTAAAAGTGAGAACAGTGTTCCTTTTCTCTGTAGAAGCTTTACTTTGAAAGATAATCACGATCATTTGAAAGTCAGTGAATTTCATGAAATGCTTTTGTGGAAACGCACATGTGTTACTCTGAAATGAGAAGCGTCTGTTTGGGATATGTCAAAGTATGGTTAAAAGTGAAAACAGTGTTCCTTTTCTCTGTAGAAGCTTTACTTTGAAAGATAATCACGATCATTTGAAAGTCAGTGAATTTCATGAAATGCTTTTGTGAGAAAACACATGTGTTACTCTGAAATGAGAAGCGTCTGTTTGGGATATGTCAAAGTATGGTTAAAAGTTGAGAACAGTGTTCCTTTTCTCTGTAGAAGCTTTACTTTGAAAGATAATCACGATCATTTGAAAGTCAGTGAATTTCATGAAATGCTTTTGTGAGAAACGCACATGTGTTACTCTGAAATGAGAAGCGTCTGTTTGGGATATGTCAAGTATGGTTAAAAGTGAGAACAGTGTTCCTTTTCTCTGTAGAAGCTTTACTTTGAAAGATAATCACGATCATTTGAAAGTCAGTGAATTTCATGAAATGCTTTTGTGAGGAACGCACATGTGTTACTCTGAAATGAGAAGCGTCTGTTTGGGATATGTCAAAGTATGGTTAAAAGTGAGAACAGTGTTCCTTTTCTCTGTAGAAGCTTTACTTTTTGAAAGATAATCACGATCATTTGAAAGTCAGTGAATTTCATGAAATGCTTTTGTGAGAAACGCACATGTGTTACTCTGAAATGAGAAGCGTCTGTTTGGGATATGTCAAAGTATGGTTAAAAGTGAGAACAGTGTTCCTTTTCTCTGTAGAAGCTTTACTTTGAAAGATAATCACGATCATTTGAAAGTCAGTGAATTTCATGAAATGCTTTTGTGAGAAACGCACATGTGTTACTCTGAAATGAGAAGCGTCTGTTTGGGATATGTCAAAGTATGGTTAAAAGTGAGAACAGTGTTCCTTTTCTCTGTAGAAGCTTTACTTTGAAAGATAATCACGATCATTTGAAAGTCAGTGAATTTCATGAAATGCTTTTGTGAGAAACGCACATGTGTTACTCTGAAATGAGAAGCGTCTGTTTGGGATATGTCAAAGTATGGTTAAAAGTGAGAACAGTGTTCCTTTTCTCTGTAGAAGCTTTACTTTGAGAAATAATCACATGTGTTACTCTGAAATGAGAAGCGTCTGTTTGGGATATGTCAAAGTATGGTTAAAAGTGAGAACAGTGTTCCTTTTCTCTGTAGAAGCTTTACTTTGAAAGATAATCACGATCATTTGAAAGTCAGTGAATTTCATGAAATGCTTTTGTGAGAAAGCTGCACATGTGTTACTCTGAAATGAGAAGCGTCTGTTTGGGATATGTCAAAGTATGGTTAAAAGTGAGAACAGTGTTCCCTTTTCTCTGTAGAAGCTTTACTTTGAAAGATAATCACGATCATTTGAAAGTCAGTGAATTTCATGAAATGCTTTTGTGAAGCGCACATGTGTTACTCTGAAATGAGAAGCGTCTGTTTGGGATATGTCCAAAGTATGGTTAAAAGTGAGAACAGTGTTCCTTTTCTCTGTAGAAGCTTTACTTTGAAAGATAATCACGATCATTTGAAAGTCAGTGAATTTCATGAAATGCTTTTGTGAAAGCGCACATGTGTTACTCTGAAATGAGAAGCGTCTGTTTTGGGATATGTCAAAGTATGGTTAAAAGTGAGAACAGTGTTCCTTTTCTCTGTAGAAGCTTTACTTTGAAAGATAATCACGATCATTTGAAAGTCAGTGAATTTCATGTAAATGCTTTTGTGAAAGCGCACATGTGTTACTCTGAAATGAGAAGCGTCTGTTTGGGATATGTCAAAGTATGGTTAAAAGTGAGAACAGTGTTCCTTTTCTCTGTAGAAGCTTTACTTTGAAAGATAATCACGGATCATTTGAAAGTCAGTGAATTTCATGAAATGCTTTTGTGAGAAACGCACATGTGTTACTCTGAAATGAGAAGCGTCTGTTTGGGATATGTCAAAGTATGGTTAAAAGTGAGAACAGTGTTCCTTTTCTCTGTAGAAGCTTTACTTTGAAAGATAATCACGATCATTTGAAAGTCAGTGAATTTCATGAAATGCTTTTGTGAAACGCACATGTGTTACTCTGAAATGAGAAGCGTCTGTTTGGGATATGTCAAAGTATGGTTAAAAGTGAGAACAGTGTTCCTTTTCTCTGTAGAAGCTTTACTTTGAAAGATAATCACGATCATTTGAAAGTCAGTGAATTTCATGAAATGCTTTTTGTGAAAGCGCACATGTGTTACTCTGAAATGAGAAGCGTCTGTTTGGGATATGTCAAAGTATGGTTAAAAGTGAGAACAGTGTTCCTTTTCTCTGTAGAAGCTTTACTTTGAAAGATAATCACGATCATTTGAAAGTCAGTGAATTTCATGAAATGCTTTTGTGAAAAGCGTACATGTGTTACTCTGAAGTATGAGAAGCGTCTGTTTGGGATATGTCAAAGTATGGTTAAAAGTGAGAACAGTGTTCCTTTTCTCTGTAGAAGCTTTACTTTGAAAGATAATCACGATCATTTGAAAGTCAGTGAATTTCATGAAATGCTTTTGTGAGAAACGCACTTATGTGTTACTCTGAAATGAGAAGCGTCTGTTTGGGATATGTCAAAGTATGGTTAAAAGTGAGAACAGTGTTCCTTTTCTCTGTAGAAGCTTTACTTTGAAAGATAATCACGATCATTTGAAAGTCAGTGAATTTCATGAAATGCTTTTGTGGAAACGCACATGTGTTACTCTGAAATGAGAAGCGTCTGTTTGGGATATGTCAAAGTATGGTTAAAAGTGAGAACAGTGTTCCTTTTCTCTGTAGAAGCTTTACTTTGAAAGATAATCACGATCATTTGAAAGTCAGTGAATTTCATGAAATGCTTTTGTGAGAAACGCACATGTGTTACTCTGAAATGAGAAGCGTCTGTTTTGGGATATGTCAAAGTATGGTTAAAAGTGAGAACAGTGTTCCTTTTCTCTGTAGAAGCTTTACTTTGAAAGATAATCACGATCATTTGAAAGTCAGTGAATTTCATGAAATGCTTTTGTGAGAAACGCACATGTGTTACTCTGAAATGAGAAGCGTCTGTTTGGGATATGTCAAAGTATGGTTAAAAGTGAGAACAGTGTTCCTTTTCTCTGTAGAAGCTTTACTTTGAAAGATAATCACGATCATTTGAAAGTCAGTGAATTTCATGAAATGCTTTTGTGAGAAACGCACATGTGTTACTCTGAAATGAGAAGCCTCTGTTTGGGATATGTCAAAGTATGGTTAAAAGTGAGAACAGTGTTCCTTTTCTCTGTAGAAGCTTTACTTTGAAAGATAATCACGATCATTTGAAAGTCAATGAATTTCATGAAATGCTTTTGTGAGAAAGCCACATGTGTTACTCTGAAATGAGAAGCGTCTGTTTGGGATATGTCAAAGTATGGTTAAAAGTGAGAACAGTGTTTCCTTTTCTCTGTAGAAGCTTTACTTTGAAAGATAATCACGATCATTTGAAAGTCAGTGAATTTCATGAAATGCTTTTGTGAGAAACGCACATGTGTTACTCTGAAATGTGAAGCGTCTGTTTGGGATATGTCAAAGTATGGTTAAAAGTGAGAACAGTGTTCCTTTTCTCTGTAGAAGCTTTACTTTGAAAGATAATCACGATCATTTGAAAGTCAGTGAATTTCATGAAATGCTTTTGTGAGAAACGCACATGTGTTACTCTGAAATGAGAAGCGTCTGTTTAGGATATGTCAAAGTATGGTTAAAAGTGAGAACAGTGTTCCTTTTCTCTGTAGAAGCTTTACTTTGAAAGATAATCACGATCATTTGAAAGTC
Source organism: Microtus agrestis (assembly GCA_902806775.1). Taxonomy (NCBI): domain Eukaryota; kingdom Metazoa; phylum Chordata; class Mammalia; order Rodentia; family Cricetidae; genus Microtus; species Microtus agrestis. The sequence continues at coordinate 13,167 of CADCXT010002052.1, forward strand.
AGTGAATTTCATGAAATGCTTTTGTGAGAAGCGCACATGTGTTACTCTGAAATGAGAAGCGTCTGTTTGGGATATGTCAAAGTATGGTTAAAAGTGAGAACAGTGTTCCTTTTCTCTGTAGAAGCTTTACTTTGAAAGATAATCACGATCATTTGAAAGTCAGTGAATTTCATGAAATGCTTTTGTGAGCAAAGCACATGTGTTACTCTGAAATGAGAAGCGTCTGTTTGGGATATGTCAAAGTATGGTTAAAAGTGAGAACAGTGTTTCTTTTTCTCTGTAGAAGCTTTACTTTGAAAGATAATCACGATCGTTTTGAAAGTCAGTGAATTTCATGAAATGCTTTTGTGAGAAACGCACATGTGTTACTCTGAAATGAGAAGCGTCTGTTTGGGATATGTCAAAGTATGGTTAAAAGTGAGAACAGTGTTCCTTTTCTCTGTAGAAGCTTTACTTTGAAAGATAATCACGATCATTTGAAAGTCAGTGAATTTCATGAAATGCTTTTGTGAGAAACGCACATGTGTTACTCTGAAATGAGAAGCGTCTGTTTGGGATATGTCAAAGTATGGTTAAAAGTGAGAACAGTGTTCCTTTTCTCTGTAGAAGCTTTACTTTGAAAGATAATCACGATCATTTGAAAGTCAGTGAATTTCATGAAATGCTTTTGTGAGAAACGCACATGTGTTTACTCTGAAATGAGAAGCGTCTGTTTGGGATATGTCAAAGTATGGTTAAAAGTGAGAACAGTGTTCCTTTTCTCTGTAGAAGCTTTACTTTGAAAGATAATCACGATCATTTGAAAGTCAGTGAATTTCATGAAATGCTTTTGTGAGAAACGCACATGTGTTACTCTGAAATGAGAGAGCGTCTGTTTGGGATATGTCAAAGTATGGTTAAAAGTGAGAACAGTGTTCCTTTTCTCTGTAGAAGCTTTACTTTGAAAGATAATCACGATCATTTGAAAGTCAGTGAATTTCATGAAATGCTTTTTGTGGTGAAAGCACATGTGTTACTCTGAAATGAGAAGCGTCTGTTTGGGATATGTCAAAGTATGGTTAAAAGTGAGAACAGTGTTCCCTTTTCTCTGTAGAAGCTTTACTTTGAAAGATAATCACGATCATTTGAAAGTCAGTGAATTTCATGAAATGCTTTTGTGAGAAACGCACATGTGTTACTCTGAAATGAGAAGCGTCTGTTTGGGATATGTCAAAGTATGGTTAAAAGTGAGAACAGTGTTCCTTTTCTCTGTAGAAGCTTTACTTTGAAAGATAATCACGATCATTTGAAAGTCAGTGAGATTTCATGAAATGCTTTTTGGAGAAAGCACATGTGTTACTCTGAAATGAGAAGCGTCTGTTTGGGATATGTCAAAGTATGGTTAAAAGTGAGAACAGTGTTCCTTTTCTCTGTAGAAGCTTTACTTTGAAAGATAATCACGATCATTTGAAAGTCAGTGAATTTCATGAAATGCTTTTGTGTGAAACGCACATGTGTTACTCTGAAATGAGAAGCGTCTGTTTGGGATATGTCAAAGTATGGTTAAAGAAGTGAGAACAGTGTTCCTTTTCTCTGTAGAAGCTTTACTTTGAAAGATAATCACGATCATTTGAAAGTCAGTGAATTTCATGAAATGCTTTTGTGGAAAGCGCACATGTGTTACTCTGAAATGAGAAGCGTCTGTTTGGGATATGTCAAAGTATGGTTAAAAGTGAGAACAGTGTTCCTTTTCTCTGTAGAAGCTTTACTTTGAAAGATAATCACGATCATTTGAAAGTCAGTGAATTTCATGAAATGCTTTTGTGAGAAACGCACATGTGTTACTCTGAAATGAGAAGCGTCTGTTTGGATATGTCAAAGTATGGTTAAAAGTGAGAACAGTGTTCCTTTTCTCTGTAGAAGCTTTACTTTGAGAAGATAATCACGATCATTTGAAAGTCAGTGAATTTCATGAAATGCTTTTGTGAGAAACGCACATGTGTTACTCTGAAATGAGAAGCGTCTGTTTGGGATATGTCAAAGTATGGTTAAAAGTGAGAACAGTGTTCCTTTTCTCTGTAGAAGCTTTACTTTGAAAGATAATCACGATCATTTGAAAGTCAGTGAATTTCATGAAATGCTTTTGTGAGAAACGCACATGTGTTACTCTGAAATGAGAAGCGTCTGTTTGGGATATGTCAAAGTATGGTTAAAAGTGAGAACAGTGTTCCTTTTCTCTGTAGAAGCTTTACTTTGAAAGATAATCACGATCATTTGAAAGTCAGTGAATTTCATGAAATGCTTTTGTGAGAAGCAGCACATGTGTTACTCTGAAATGAGAAGCGTCTGTTTGGGATATGTCAAAGTATGGTTAAAAGTGAGAACAGTGTTCCTTTTCTCTGTAGAAGCTTTACTTTGAAAGATAATCACGATCATTTGAAAGTCAGTGAATTTCATGAAATGCTTTTGTGAAAAACGCACATGTGTTACTCTGAAATGAGAAGCGTCTGTTTGGGATATGTCAAAGTATGGTTAAAAGTGAGAACAGTGTTCCTTTTTTCTCTGTAGAAGCTTTACTTTGAAAGATAATCACGATCATTTGAAAGTCAGTGAATTTCATGAAATGCTTTTGTGAGAAACGCACATGTGTTACTCTGAAATGAGAAGCGTCTGTTTGGGATATGTCAAAGTATGGTTAAAAGTGAGAACAGTGTTCCTTTTCTCTGTAGAAGCTTTACTTTGAAAGATAATCACGATCATTTGAAAGTCAGTGAATTTCATGAAATGCTTTTGTGAGAAACGCACATGTGTTACTCTGAAATGAGAAGCGTCTGTTTGGGATATGTCAAAGTATGGTTAAAAGTGAGAACAGTGTTCCTTTTCTCTGTAGAAGCTTTACTTTGAAAGATAATCACGATCATTTGAAAGTCAGTGAATTTCATGAAATGCTTTTGTGAGAAACGCACATGTGTTACTCTGAAATGAGAAGCGTCTGTTTGGGATATGTCAAAGTATGGTTTAAAAGTGAGAACAGTGTTCCTTTTCTCTGGTAGAAGCTTTACTTTGAAAGATAATCACGATCATTTGAAAGTCAGTGAATTTCATGAAATGCTTTTGTGAGAAGCTGCACATGTGTTACTCTGAAATGAGAAGCGTCTGTTTGGGATATGTCAAAGTATGGTTAAAAGTGAGAACAGTGTTCCTTTTCTCTGTAGAAGCTTTACTTTGAAAGATAATCACGATCATTTGAAAGTCAGTGAATTTCATGAAATGCTTTTGTGAGAAACGCACATGTGTTACTCTGAAATGAGAAGCGTCTGTTTGGGATATGTCAAAGTATGGTTAAAAGTGAGAACAGTGTTCCTTTTCTCTGTAGAAGCTTTACTTTTGAAAGATAATCACGATCATTTGAAAGTCAATTGAATTTCATGAAATGCTTTTGTGAGAAACGCACATGTGTTACTCTGAAATGAGAAGCGTCTGTTTGGGATATGTCAAAGTATGGTTAAAAGTGAGAACAGTGTTCCTTTTCTCTGTAGAAGCTTTACTTTGAAAGATAATCCACGTTCATTTGAAAGTCAGTGAATTTCATGAAATGCTTTTGTGAGAAACGCACATGTGTTACTCTGAAATGAGAAGCGTCTGTTTGGGATATGTCAAAGTATGGTTAAAAGTGAGAACAGTGTTCCTTTTCTCTGTAGAAGCTTTACTTTGAAAGATAATCACGATCATTTGAAAGTCAGTGAATTTCATGAAATGCTTTTGTGAAGCGCGCATGTGTTACTCTGAAATGAGAAGCGTCTGTTTGGGATATGTCAAAGTATGGTTAAAAGTGAGAACAGTGTTCCTTTTCTCTGTAGAAGCTTTACTTTGAAAGATAATCACGATCATTTGAAAGTCGGTGAATTTTATGAAATGCTTTTGTGAGAAACGCACATGTGTTACTCTGAAATGAGAAGCGTCTGTTTGGGATATGTCAAAGTATGGTTAAAAGTGAGAACAGTGTTCCTTTTCTCTGTAGAAGCTTTACTTTGAAAGATAATCACGATCATTTGAAAGTGTAGTGAATTTCATGAAATGCTTTTTTGTGAGAAACGCACATGTGTTACTCTGAAATGAGAAGCGTCTGTTTGGGATATGTCAAAGTATGGTTAAAAGTGAGAACAGTGTTCCTTTTCTCTGTAGAAGCTTTACTTTGAAAGATAATCACGATCATTTGAAAGTCAGTGAATTTCATGAAATGCTTTTGTGAGAAACGCACATGTGTTACTCTGAAATGAGAAGCGTCTGTTTGGGATATGTCAAAGTATGGTTAAAAGTGAGAACAGTGTTCCTTTTCTCTGTAGAAGCTTTACTTTGAAAGATAATCACGATCATTTGAAAGTCAGTGAATTTCATGAAATGCTTTTGTGAGAAACGCACATGTGTTACTCTGAAATGAGAAGCGTCTGTTTGGGATATGTCAAAGTATGGTTAAAAGTGAGAACAGTGTTCCTTTTCTCTGTAGAAGCTTTACTTTGAAAGATAATCACGATCATTTGAAAGTCAGTGAATTTCATGAAATGCTTTTGTGAGAAACGCACATGTGTTACTCTGAAATGAGAAGCGTCTGTTTGGGATATGTCAAAGTATGGTTAAAAGTGAGAACAGTGTTCCTTTTCTCTGTAGAAGCTTTACTTTGAAAGATAATCACGATCATTTGAAAGTCAGTGAATTTCATGAAATGCTTTTGTGAGAAGCGCACATGTGTTACTCTGAAATGAGAAGCGTCTGTTTGGGATATGTCAAAGTATGGTTAAAAGTGAGAACAGTGTTCCTTTTCTCTGTAGAAGCTTTACTTTGAAAGATAATCACGATCATTTGAAAGTCAGTGAATTTCATGAAATGCTTTTGTGAAAGCGTACATGTGTTACTCTGAAATGAGAAGCGTCTGTTTGGGATATGTCAAAGTATGGTTAAAAGTGAGAACAGTGTTCCTTTTCTCTGTAGAAGCTTTACTTTGAAAGATAATCACGATCATTTGAAAGTCAGTGAATTTCATGAAATGCTTTTGTGAAAGCGCACATGTGTTACTCTGAAATGAGAAGCGTCTGTTTGGGATATGTCAAAGTATGGTTAAAAGTGAGAACAGTGTTCCTTTTCTCTGTAGAAGCTTTACTTTGAAAGATAATCACGATCATTTGAAAGTCAGTGAATTTCATGAAATGCTTTTGTGAGAAACGCACATGTGTTACTCTGAAATGAGAAGCGTCTGTTTGGGATATGTCAAAGTATGGTTAAAAGTGAGAACAGTGTTCCTTTTCTCTGTAGAAGCTTTACTTTGAAAGATAATCACGATCATTTGAAAGTCAGTGAATTTCATGAAATGCTTTTGTGAGAAGCACATGTGTTACTCTGAAATGAGAAGCGTCTGTTTGGGATATGTCAAAGTATGGTTAAAAGTGAGAACAGTGTTCCTTTTCTCTGTATGAAGCTTTACTTTGTAAAGATAATCACTGATCATTTGAAAGTCAGTGAATTTCATGAAATGCTTTTGTGAGAACGCACATGTGTTACTCTGAAATGAGAAGCGTCTGTTTGGGATATGTCAAAGTATGGTTAAAAGTGAGAACAGTGTTCCTTTTCTCTGTAGAAGCTTTACTTTGAAAGATAATCACGATCCTTTGAAAGTCAGTGAATTTCATGAAATGCTTTTGTGAGAAACGCACATGTGTTACTCTGAAATGAGAAGCGTCTGTTTGGGATATGTCAAAGTATGGTTAAAAGTGAGAACAGTGTTCCTTTTCTCTGTAGAAGCTTTACTTTGAAAGATAATCACGATCATTTGAAAGTCAGTGAATTTCATGAAATGCTTTTTGTGAGAAACGCACATGTGTTACTCTGAAATGAGAAGCGTCTGTTTGGGATATGTCAAAGTATGGTTAAAAGTGAGAACAGTGTTCCTTTTCTCTGTAGAAGCTTTACTTTGAAAGATAATCACGATCATTTGAAAGTCAGTGAATTTCATGAAATGCTTTTGTGAGAAACACATGTGTTACTCTGAAATGAGAAGCGTCTGTTTGGGATATGTCAAAGTATGGTTAAAAGTGAGAACAGTGTTCCTTTTCTCTGTAGAAGCTTTACTTTGAAAGATAATCACGATCATTTGAAAGTCAGTGAATTTCATGAAATGCTTTTGTGAGAAACGCACATGTGTTACTCTGAAATGAGAAGCGTCTGTTTGGGATATGTCAAAGTATGGTTAAAAGTGAGAACAGTGTTCCTTTTCTCTGTAGAAGCTTTACTTTGAAAGATAATCACGATCATTTGAAAGTCAGTGAATTTCATGAAATGCTTTTGTGAGAAACGCACATGTGTTACTCTGAAATGAGAAGCGTCTGTTTGGGATATGTCAAAGTATGGTTAAAAGTGAGAACAGTGTTCCTTTTCTCTGTAGAAGCTTTACTTTGAAAGATAATCACGATCATTTGAAAGTCAGTGAATTTCATGAAATGCTTTTGTGAAAGCCGTACATGTGTTACTCTGAAATGAGAAGCGTCTGTTTGGGATATGTCAAAGTATGGTTAAAAGTGAGAACAGTGTTCCTTTTTTCTGTAGAAGCTTTACTTTGAAAGATAATCACCATCATTTGAAAGTCAGTGAATTTCATGAAATGCTTTTGTGAGAAACGCACATGTGTTACTCTGAAATGAGAAGCGTCTGTTTGGGATATGTCAAAGTATGGTTAAAAGTGAGAACAGTGTTCCTTTTCTCTGTAGAAGCTTTACTTTGAAAGATAATCACGATCATTTGAAAGTCAGTGAATTTCATGAAATGCTTTTGTGAGAAACGCACATGTGTTACTCTGAAATGAGAAGCGTCTGTTTGGGATATGTCAAAGTATGGTTAAAAGTGAGAACAGTGTTCCTTTTCTCTGTAGAAGCTTTACTTTGAAAGATAATCACGATCATTTGAAAGTCAGTGAATTTCATGAAATGCTTTTGTGAGAAACGCACATGTGTTACTCTGAAATGAGAAGCGTCTGTTTGGGATATGTCAAAGTATGGTTAAAAGTGAGAACAGTGTTCCTTTTCTCTGTAGAAGCTTTACTTTGAAAGATAATCACGATCATTTGAAAGTCAGTGAATTTCATGAAATGCTTTTGTGAGAAAGCGCACATGTGTTACTCTGAAATGAGAAGCGTCTGTTTGGGATATGTCAAAGTATGGTTAAAAGTGAGAACAGTGTTCCTTTTCTCTGTAGAAGCTTTACTTTGAAAGATAATCACGATCATTTGAAAGTCAGTGAATTTCATGAAATGCTTTTGTGAGAAACGCACATGTGTTACTCTGAAATGAGAAGCGTCTGTTTGGGATATGTCAAAGTATGGTTAAAAGTGAGAACAGTGTTCCTTTTCTCTGTAGAAGCTTTACTTTGAAAGATAATCACGATCATTTGAAAGTCAGTGAATTTCATGAAATGCTTTTGTGAGAAACGCACATGTGTTACTCTGAAATGAGAAGCGTCTGTTTGGGATATGTCAAAGTATGGTTAAAAGTGAGAACAGTGTTCCTTTTCTCTGTAGAAGCTTTACTTTGAAAGATAATCACGATCATTTGAAAGTCAGTGAATTTCATGAAATGCTTTTGTGAGAAACGCACATGTGTTACTCTGAAATGAGAAGCGTCTGTTTGGGATATGTCAAAGTATGGTTAAAAGTGAGAACAGTGTTCCTTTTCTCTGTAGAAGCTTTACTTTGAAAGATAATCACGATCATTTGAAAGTCAGTGAATTTCATGAAATGCTTTTGTGAGAAACGCACATGTGTTACTCTGAAATGAGAAGCGTCTGTTTGGGATATGTCAAAGTATGGTTAAAAGTGAGAACAGTGTTCCTTTTCTCTGTAGAAGCTTTACTTTGAAAGATAATCACGATCATTTGAAAGTCAGTGAATTTCATGAAATGCTTTTGTGAGAAGCGCACATGTGTTACTCTGAAATGAGAAGCGTCTGTTTGGGATATGTCAAAGTATGGTTAAAAGTGAGAACAGTGTTCCTTTTCTCTGTAGAAGCTTTACTTTGAAAGATAATCACGATCATTTGAAAGTCAGTGAATTTCATGAAATGCTTTTGTGAGAAACGCACATGTGTTACTCTGAAATGAGAAGCGTCTGTTTGGGATATGTCAAAGTATGGTTAAAAGTGAGAACAGTGTTCCTTTTCTCTGTAGAAGCTTTACTTTGAAAGATAATCACGATCATTTGAAAGTCAGTGAATTTCATGAAATGCTTTTGTAGAAACGCACATGTGTTACTCTGAAATGAGAAGCGTCTGTTTGGGATATGTCAAAGTATGGTTAAAAGTGAGAACAGTGTTCCTTTTCTCTGTAGAAGCTTTACTTTGAAAGATAATCACGATCATTTGAAAGTCAGTGAATTTCATGAAATGCTTTTGTGAGAAACGCACATGTGTTACTCTGAAATGAGAAGCGTCTGTTTGGGATATGTCAAAGTATGGTTAAAAGTGAGAACAGTGTTCCTTTTCTCTGTAGAAGCTTTACTTTGAAAGATAATCACGATCATTTGAAAGTCAGTGAATTTCATGAAATGCTTTTGTGAGAAGCGCACATGTGTTACTCTGAAATGAGAAGCGTCTGTTTGGGATATGTCAAAGTATGGTTAAAAGTGAGAACAGTGTTCCTTTTCTCTGTAGAAGCTTTACTTTGAAAGATAATCACGATCATTTGAAAGTCAGTGAATTTCATGAAATGCTTTTGTGAGAAACGCACATGTGTTACTCTGAAATGAGAAGCGTCTGTTTGGGATATGTCAAAGTATGGTTAAAAGTGAGAACAGTGTTCCTTTTCTCTGTAGAAGCTTTACTTTGAAAGATAATCACGATCATTTGAAAGTCAGTGAATTTCATGAAATGCTTTTGTGAGAAACGCACATGTGTTACTCTGAAATGAGAAGCGTCTGTTTGGGATATGTCAAAGTATGGTTAAAAGTGAGAACAGTGTTCCTTTTCTCTGTAGAAGCTTTACTTTGAAAGATAATCACGTTCATTTGAAAGTCAGTGAATTTCATGAAATGCTTTTGTGAGAAACGCACATGTGTTACTCTGAAATGAGAAGCGTCTGTTTGGGATATGTCAAAGTATGGTTAAAAGTGAGAACAGTGTTCCTTTTCTCTGTAGAAGCTTTACTTTGAAAGATAATCACGATCATTTGAAAGTCAGTGAATTTCATGAAATGCTTTTGTGAGAAACGCACATGTGTTACTCTGAAATGAGAAGCGTCTGTTTGGGATATGTCAAAGTATGGTTAAAAGTGAGAACAGTGTTCCTTTTCTCTGTAGAAGCTTTACTTTGAAAGATAATCACGTTCATTTGAAAGTCAGTGAATTTCATGAAATGCTTTTGTGAGAAACGCACATGTGTTACTCTGAAATGAGAAGCGTCTGTTTGGGATATGTCAAAGTATGGTTAAAAGTGAGAACAGTGTTCCTTTTCTCTGTAGAAGCTTTACTTTGAAAGATAATCACGATCCTTTGAAAGTCAGTGAATTTCATGAAATGCTTTTGTGAGAAACGCACATGTGTTACTCTGAAATGAGAAGCGTCTGTTTGGGATATGTCAAAGTATGGTTAAAAGTGAGAACAGTGTTCCTTTTCTCTGTAGAAGCTTTACTTTGAAAGATAATCACGATCATTTGAAAGTCAGTGAATTTCATGAAATGCTTTTGTGAGAAACGCACATGTGTTACTCTGAAATGAGAAGCGTCTGTTTGGGATATGTCAAAGTATGGTTAAAAGTGAGAACAGTGTTCCTTTTCTCTGTAGAAGCTTTACTTTGAAAGATAATCACGATCATTTGAAAGTCAGTGAATTTCATGAAATGCTTTTGTGAGAAACGCACATGTGTTACTCTGAAATGAGAAGCGTCTGTTTGGGATATGTCAAAGTATGGTTAAAAGTGAGAACAGTGTTCCTTTTCTCTGTAGAAGCTTTACTTTGAAAGATAATCACGATCATTTGAAAGTCAGTGAATTTCATGAAATGCTTTTGTGAGAAACGCACATGTGTTACTCTGAAATGAGAAGCGTCTGTTTGGGATATGTCAAAGTATGGTTAAAAGTGAGAACAGTGTTCCTTTTCTCTGTAGAAGCTTTACTTTGAAAGATAATCACGATCATTTGAAAGTCAGTGAATTTCATGAAATGCTTTTGTGAGAAACGCACATGTGTTACTCTGAAATGAGAAGCGTCTGTTTGGGATATGTCAAAGTATGGTTAAAAGTGAGAACAGTGTTCCTTTTCTCTGTAGAAGCTTTACTTTGAAAGATAATCACGTTCATTTGAAAGTCAGTGAATTTCATGAAATGCTTTTGTGAGAAACGCACATGTGTTACTCTGAAATGAGAAGCGTCTGTTTGGGATATGTCAAAGTATGGTTAAAAGTGAGAACAGTGTTCCTTTTCTCTGTAGAAGCTTTACTTTGAAAGATAATCACGATCATTTGAAAGTCAGTGAATTTCATGAAATGCTTTTGTGAGAAACGCACATGTGTTACTCTGAAATGAGAAGCGTCTGTTTGGGATATGTCAAAGTATGGTTAAAAGTGAGAACAGTGTTCCTTTTCTCTGTAGAAGCTTTACTTTGAAAGATAATCACGATCATTTGAAAGTCAGTGAATTTCATGAAATGCTTTTGTGAGAAACGCACATGTGTTACTCTGAAATGAGAAGCGTCTGTTTGGGATATGTCAAAGTATGGTTAAAAGTGAGAACAGTGTTCCTTTTCTCTGTAGAAGCTTTACTTTGAAAGATAATCACGTTCATTTGAAAGTCAGTGAATTTCATGAAATGCTTTTGTGAGAAACGCACATGTGTTACTCTGAAATGAGAAGCGTCTGTTTGGGATATGTCAAAGTATGGTTAAAAGTGAGAACAGTGTTCCTTTTCTCTGTAGAAGCTTTACTTTGAAAGATAATCACGATCATTTGAAAGTCAGTGAATTTCATGAAATGCTTTTGTGAGAAACGCACATGTGTTACTCTGAAATGAGAAGCGTCTGTTTGGGATATGTCAAAGTATGGTTAAAAGTGAGAACAGTGTTCCTTTTCTCTGTAGAAGCTTTACTTTGAAAGATAATCACGTTCATTTGAAAGTCAGTGAATTTCATGAAATGCTTTTGTGAGAAACGCACATGTGTTACTCTGAAATGAGAAGCGTCTGTTTGGGATATGTCAAAGTATGGTTAAAAGTGAGAACAGTGTTCCTTTTCTCTGTAGAAGCTTTACTTTGAAAGATAATCACGATCCTTTGAAAGTCATTGAATTTCATGAAATGCTTTTGTGAGAAACGCACATGTGTTACTCTGAAATGAGAAGCGTCTGTTTGGGATATGTCAAAGTATGGTTAAAAGTGAGAACAGTGTTCCTTTTCTCTGTAGAAGCTTTACTTTGAAAGATAATCACGATCATTTGAAAGTCAGTGAATTTCATGAAATGCTTTTGTGAGAAACGCACATGTGTTACTCTGAAATGAGAAGCGTCTGTTTGGGATATGTCAAAGTATGGTTAAAAGTGAGAACAGTGTTCCTTTTCTCTGTAGAAGCTTTACTTTGAAAGATAATCACGTTCCTTTGAAAGTCAGTGAATTTCATGAAATGCTTTTGTGAGAAACGCACATGTGTTACTCTGAAATGAGAAGCGTCTGTTTGGGATATGTCAAAGTATGGTTAAAAGTGAGAACAGTGTTCCTTTTCTCTGTAGAAGCTTTACTTTGAAAGATAATCACGATCATTTGAAAGTCAATGAATTTCATGAAATGCTTTTGTGAGAAACGCACATGTGTTACTCTGAAATGAGAAGCGTCTGTTTGGGATATGTCAAAGTATGGTTAAAAGTGAGAACAGTGTTCCTTTTCTCTGTAGAAGCTTTACTTTGAAAGATAATCACGATCATTTGAAAGTCAGTGAATTTCATGAAATGCTTTTGTGAGAAACGCACATGTGTTACTCTGAAATGAGAAGCGTCTGTTTGGGATATGTCAAAGTATGGTTAAAAGTGAGAACAGTGTTCCTTTTCTCTGTAGAAGCTTTACTTTGAAAGATAATCACGATCATTTGAAAGTCAGTGAATTTCATGAAATGCTTTTGTGAGAAACGCACATGTGTTACTCTGAAATGAGAAGCGTCTGTTTGGGATATGTCAAAGTATGGTTAAAAGTGAGAACAGTGTTCCTTTTCTCTGTAGAAGCTTTACTTTGAAAGATAATCACGTTCTTTGAAAGTCTATGAATTTCATGAAATGCTTTTGTGAGAAACGCACATGTGTTACTCTGAAATGAGAAGCGTCTGTTTGGGATATGTCAAAGTATGGTTAAAAGTGAGAACAGTGTTCCTTTTCTCTGTAGAAGCTTTACTTTGAAAGATAATCACGTTCTTTGAAAGTCAGTGAATTTCATGAAATGCTTTTGTGAGAAACGCACATGTGTTACTCTGAAATGAGAAGCGTCTGTTTGGGATATGTCAAAGTATGGTTAAAAGTGAGAACAGTGTTCCTTTTCTCTGTAGAAGCTTTACTTTGAAAGATAATCACGTTCTTTGAAAGTCAGTGAATTTCATGAAATGCTTTTGTGAGAAACGCACATGTGTTACTCTGAAATGAGAAGCGTCTGTTTGGGATATGTCAAAGTATGGTTAAAAGTGAGAACAGTGTTCCTTTTCTCTGTAGAAGCTTTACTTTGAAAGATAATCACGTTCATTTGAAAGTCAGTGAATTTCATGAAATGCTTTTGTGAGAAACGCACATGTGTTACTCTGAAATGAGAAGCGTCTGTTTGGGATATGTCAAAGTATGGTTAAAAGTGAGAACAGTGTTCCTTTTCTCTGTAGAAGCTTTACTTTGAAAGATAATCACGTTCTTTGAAAGCAAATGAATTTCATGAAATGCTTTTGTGAGAAACGCACATGTGTTACTCTGAAATGAGAAGCGTCTGTTTGGGATATGTCAAAGTATGGTTAAAAGTGAGAACAGTGTTCCTTTTCTCTGTAGAAGCTTTACTTTGAAAGATAATCACGATCATTTGAAAGTCTTTGAATTTCATGAAATGCTTTTGTGAGAAACGCACATGTGTTACTCTGAAATGAGAAGCGTCTGTTTGGGATATGTCAAAGTATGGTTAAAAGTGAGAACAGTGTTCCTTTTCTCTGTAGAAGCTTTACTTTGAAAGATAATCAGGTTCTTTGAAAGTCAGTGAATTTCATGAAATGCTTTTGTGAGAAACGCACATGTGTTACTCTGAAATGAGAAGCGTCTGTTTGGGATATGTCAAAGTATGGTTAAAAGTGAGAACAGTGTTCCTTTTCTCTGTAGAAGCTTTACTTTGAAAGATAATCACGATCATTTGAAAGTCAGTGAATTTCATGAAATGCTTTTGTGAGAAACGCACCTCTGTTACACTCAAAGGAGAAGCGTCTGTTTGGGATATGTCAAAGTATGGTTAAAAGTGAGAACAGTGTTCCTTTTCTCTATTGAAGCTTTAGTTTGAAAGATAATCACGTTCTTTGAAAGTGTATGAATTTCATGAAATGCTTTTGTGAGAAACGCACATGTGTTACTCTGAAATGTGAAGCGTCTTTTTGGGATATGTCAAAGTATGGTTAAAATTGATAACAGTGTTCCTTTTCTTTGTAGAAGCTTTACTTTGAAAGATAATCACGTTCTTTGAAAGCAAAAGAATTTCATGAAATGCTTTTGTGAGAAATGCACATGTGTTACTCTGAAATGATAAGCGTCTGTTTGGGATATGTCAAAGTATGGTTAAAAGTGAGAACAGTGTTCCTTTTTCTGTAGAAGCTTTACTTTGAAAGATAATCACGTACTTTGAAAGTGTATGAATTTCATGAAATGCTTTTGTGAGAAACGCACATGTGTTACTCTGAAATGAGAAGGGTCTGTTTGGGATATGTCAAAGTATGGTTAAAAGTGAGAACAGTGTTCCTTTTCTCTGTAGAATCTTTATTTTGAAAGATAATCACGTTCTTTGAAAGCAACAGAATTTCATGAAATGCTTTTGTGAGAAACGCACATGTGTTATTCTGAAATGAGAAGCGTCTGTTTGGGATATGTCAAAGTATGGTTAAAAGTGAGAACAGTGTTCCTTTTCTCTGTAAAAGCTTTACTTTGAAAGATAATCACGTTCTTTGAAAGTGTATGAATTTCATGAAATGCTTTTGTGAGAAACGCACATGTGTTACTCTGAAATGAGAAGCGTCTGTTTGGGATATGTCAAAGTATGGTTAAAAGTGAGAACAGTGTTCCTTTTCTTTGTAAAAGCTTTACTTTGAAAGATAATCAGGTTCTTTGAAAGTCAGTGAATTTCATGAAATGCTTTTTTGAGAAACGCACATGTGTTACTCTGAAATGAGAAGCGTCTGTTTGGGATATGTCAAAGTATGGTTAAAAGTGAGAACAGTGTTCCTTTTCTCTGTAGAAGCTTTACTTTGAAAGATAATCACGATCATTTGAAAGTCAGTGAATTTCATGAAATGCTTTTGTGAGAAACGCACATGTGTTACTCTGAAATGAGAAGCGTCTGTTTGGGATATGTCAAATTATGGTTAAAAGTGAGAACAGTGTTCCTTTTCTCTGTGGAAGCTTTACTTTGAAAGATAATCACATTGTTTGAAAGGAAAAGAATTTCATGAAATGCTTTTGTGAGAAACGCACATGTGTTACTCTGAAATGAGAAGCGTCTGTTTGGGATATGTCAAAGTATGGTTAAAAGTGAGAACAGTGTTCCTTTTCTCGGTAGAAGCTTTACTTTGAAAGATAATCACGTTCTTTTAAAGCAAAAGAATTTCATGAAATGCTTTTGTGAGAAACGCACATGTGTTACTCTGAAATGAAAAGCGTCTGTTTGGGATATGTCAAAGTATGGTTAAAAGTGAGAAAAGTGTTCCTTTTCTCTGTAGAAGCTTTACTTTGAAAGATAATCACGTACTTTGAAAGTGTTTGAATTTCATGAAATGCTTTTGTGAGAAACGCACATGTGTTACTCTGAAATGAGAAGCGTCTGTTTGGGATATGTCAAAGTATGGTTAAAAGTGAGAACAGTGTTCCTTATGTCTGTAGAAGCTTTACTTTGAAAGATAATCAACTTCTTTGAAAGTCAGTGAATTTCATGAAATGCTTTTGTGAGAAACGCACGTGTTACTCTGAAATGTGAAGCATTTGTTTGGGATATGTCAAGGTATGGTTAAAAGTGAGAAAAGTGTTCCTTTTCTCTGTAGAAGCTTTACTTTGAAAGATAATCACGTTCCTTTAAAGCAAAAGAATTTCATGAATTGCTTTTGTGAGAAACACACATGTGTTACTCTCAAATGTGAAGCGTCTGTTTGGGATATGTCTAAGTATGGTTAAAAGTAATAACAGTGTTCCTTTTCTCTGTAGAATCTTTACCTTGAAAGATAATCACGTTCTTTAAAGTCAATGAATTTCATGAAATGCTTTTGTGAGAAACGCACATGTGTTACTCTGAAATGAGAAGCGTCTGTTTGGGATATGTCAAAGTATGGTTAAATGTGAGAACAGTGTTCCTTTTCTCTGTAGAAGCTTTACTTTGAAAGATAATCACGTTCTTTGAAAGCAAAAGAATTTCATGAAATGCTTTTGTGAGAAACGCACATGTGTTACTCTGAAATGAGAAGCGTCTGTTTGGGATATGTCAAAGTATGGTTAAAAGTGAGAACAGTGTTCCTTTTCTCTGTAGAAGCTTTACTTTGAAAGATAGTCACGATCATTTGAAAGTCAGTGAATTTCATGAAATGCTTTTGTGAGAAACGCACATGTGTTACTCTGAAATGAGAAGCGTCTGTTTGGGATATGTCAAAGTATGGTTAAAAGTGAGAACAGTGTTCCTTTTCTCTGTAGAAGCTTTATTTGAAAGATAATCACAATCATTTGAAAGTCAGTGAATTTCATGAAATGCTTTTGTGAGAAACACACATGTGTTACTCTGAAATGAGAAGCGTCTGTTTGGGATATGTCAAAGTATGGTTAAAAGTGAGAACAGTGTTCCTTTTCTCTGTAGAAGCTTTACTTTGAAAGATAATCACGATCATTTGAAAGTCAGTGAATTTCATGAAATGCTTTTGTGAGAAACGCACATGTGTTACTCTGAAATGAGAAGCGTCTGTTTGGGATATGTCAAAGTATGGTTAAAAGTGAGAACAGTGTTCCTTTTCTCTGTAGAAGCTTTACTTTGAAAGATAATCACGTTCTTTGAAAGTCAATGAATTTCATGAAATGCTTTTGTGAGAAACGCACATGAGTTACTCTGAAATGAGAAGCGTCTGTTTGGGATATGTCAAAGTATGCTTAAAAGTGAGAACAGTGTTCCTTTTCTCTGTAGAAGCTTTACTTTGAAACATAATCACGTTCATTTGAAAGTCAGTGAATTTCATGAAATGCTTTTGTGAGAAACGCACATGTGTTACTCTGAAATGTGAAGCATCTCTTTGGGATATGTCAAAGTATGGTTAAAAGTGAGAACAGTGTTCCTTTTCTCTGTAGTAGCTTTACTTTGAAAGATAATCACGTTCTTTGAAAGTCAGTGAATTTCATGAAATGCTTTTGTGAGAAATGCACATGTGTTACTCTGAAATGAGAAGCGTCTGTTTGGGATATGTCAAAGTATGGTTAAAAGTGAGAACAGTGTTCCTTTTCTCTGTAGAAGCTTTACTTTGAAAGATAATCACGATCATTTGAAAGTCAGTGAATTTCATGAAATGCTTTTGTGAGAAACGCACATGTGTTACTCTGAAATGAGAAGCGTCTGTTTGGGATATGTCAAAGTATGGTTAAAAGTGAGAACAGTGTTCCTTTTCTCTGTAGAAGCTTTACTTTGAAAGATAATCACGATCATTTGAAAGTCAGTGAATTTCATGAAATGCTTTTGTGAGAAACGCACATGTGTTACTCTGAAATGAGAAGCGTCTGTTTGGGATATGTCAAAGTATGGTTAAAAGTGAGAACAGTGTTCCTTTTCTCTGTAGAAGCTTTACTTTGAAAGATAATCACGTACTTTGAAAGTGAATGAATTTCATGAAATGCTTTTGTGAGAAACGCACATGTGTTACTCTGAAATGAGAAGCGTCTGTTTGGGATATGTCAAAGTATGGTTAAAAGTGAGAACAGTGTTCCTTTTCTCTGTAGAAGCTTTACTTTGAAAGATAATCACGTTCTTTGAAAGTCAGTGAATTTCATGAAATGCTTTTGTGAGAAACGCACATGTGTTACTCTGAAATGAGAAGCGTCTGTTTGGGATATGTCAAAGTATGGTTAAAAGTGAGAACAGTGTTCCTTTTCTCTGTAGAAGCTTTACTTTGAAAGATAATCACGTTCTTTGAAAGTCAGTGAATTTCATGAAATGCTTTTGTGAGAAACGCACATGTGTTACTCTGAAATGAGAAGCGTCTGTTTGGGATATGTCAAAGTATGGTTAAAAGTGAGAACAGTGTTCCTTTTCTCTGTAGAAGCTTTACTTTGAAAGATAATCACGTTCTTTGAAAGTCAGTGAATTTCATGAAATGCTTTTGTGAGAAATGCACATGTGTTACTCTGAAATGAGAAGCGTCTGTTTGGGATATGTCAAAGTATGGTTAAAAGTGAGAACAGTGTTCCTTTTCTCTGTAGAAGCTTTACTTTGAAAGATAATCACGATCATTTGAAAGTCAATGAATTTCATGAAATGCTTTTGTGAGAAACGCACATGTGTTACTCTGAAATGAGAAGCGTCTGTTTGGGATATGTCAAAGTATGGTTAAAAGTGAGAACAGTGTTCCTTTTCTCTGTAGAAGCTTTACTTTGAAAGATAATCACGTTCTTTGAAAGTAAAAGAATTTCATGAAATGCTTTTGTGAGAAACGCACATGTGTTACTCTGAAATGAGAAGCGTCTGTTTGGGATATGTCAAAGTATGGTTAAAAGTGAGAACAGTGTTCCTTTTCTCTGTAGAAGCTTTACTTTGAAAGATAATCACGTTCTTTGAAAGCAAAAGAATTTCATGAAATGCTTTTGTGAGAAACGCACATGTGTTACTCTGAAATGAGAAGCGTCTGTTTGGGATATGTCAAAGTATGGTTAAAAGTGAGAACAGTGTTCCTTTTCTCTGTAGAAGCTTTACTTTGAAAGATAATCACGTTCTTTGAAAGTCAATGAATTTCATGAAATGCTTTTGTGAGAAACGCACATGTGTTACTCTGAAATGAGAAGCGTCTGTTTGGGATATGTCAAAGTATGGTTAAAAGTGAGAACAGTGTTCCTTTTCTCTGTAGAAGCTTTACTTTGAAAGATAATCACGATCATTTGAAAGTCAGTGAATTTCATGAAATGCTTTTGTGAGAAACGCACATGTGTTACTCTGAAATGAGAAGCGTCTGTTTGGGATATGTCAAAGTATGGTTAAAAGTGAGAACAGTGTTCCTTTTCTCTGTAGAAGCTTTACTTTGAAAGATAATCACGTTCTTTGAAAGTCAGTGAATTTCATGAAATGCTTTTGTGAGAAACGCACATGTGTTACTCTGAAATGAGAAGCGTCTGTTTGGGATATGTCAAAGTATGGTTAAAAGTGAGAACAGTGTTCCTTTTCTCTGTAGAAGCTTTACTTTGAAAGATAATCACGTTCTTTGAAAGTCAAAGAATTTCATGAAATGCTTTTGTGAGAAACGCACATGTGTTACTCTGAAATGAGAAGCGTCTGTTTGGGATATGTCAAAGTATGGTTAAAAGTGAGAACAGTGTTCCTTTTCTCTGTAGAAGCTTTACTTTGAAAGATAATCACGATCATTTGAAAGTCAGTGAATTTCATGAAATGCTTTTGTGAGAAACGCACATGTGTTACTCTGAAATGAGAAGCGTCTGTTTGGGATATGTCAAAGTATGGTTAAAAGTGAGAACAGTGTTCCTTTTCTCTGTAGAAGCTTTACTTTGAAAGATAATCACGTTCTTTGAAAGTCAGTGAATTTCATGAAATGCTTTTGTGAGAAACGCACATGTGTTACTCTGAAATGAGAAGCGTCTGTTTGGGATATGTCAAAGTATGGTTAAAAGTGAGAACAGTGTTCCTTTTCTCTGTAGAAGCTTTACTTTGAAAGATAATCACGTTCTTTGAAAGCAAAAGAATTTCATGAAATGCTTTTGTGAGAAACGCACATGTGTTACTCTGAAATGAGAAGCGTCTGTTTGGGATATGTCAAAGTATGGTTAAAAGTGAGAACAGTGTTCCTTTTCTCTGTAGAAGCTTTACTTTGAAAGATAATCACGTTCCTTTGAAAGTCAATGAATTTCATGAAATGCTTTTGTGAGAAACGCACATGTGTTACTCTGAAATGAGAAGCGTCTGTTTGGGATATGTCAAAGTATGGTTAAAAGTGAGAACAGTGTTCCTTTTCTCTGTAGAAGCTTTACTTTGAAAGATAATCACGTTCTTTGAAAGCCAAAGAATTTCATGAAATGCTTTTGTGAGAAACGCACATGTGTTACTCTGAAATGAGAAGCGTCTGTTTGGGATATGTCAAAGTATGGTTAAAAGTGAGAACAGTGTTCCTTTTCTCTGTAGAAGCTTTACTTTGAAAGATAATCACGATCATTTGAAAGTCAGTGAATTTCATGAAATGCTTTTTTGTGAAAACGCACATGTGTTACTCTGAAATGAGAAGCGTCTGTTTGGGATATGTCAAAGTATGGTTAAAAGTGAGAACAGTGTTCCTTTTCTCTGTAGAAGCTTTACTTTGAAAGATAATCACGATCATTTGAAAGTCAGTGAATTTCATGAAATGCTTTTGTGAGAAACGCACATGTGTTACTCTGAAATGAGAAGCGTCTGTTTGGGATATGTCAAAGTATGGTTAAAAGTGAGAACAGTGTTCCTTTTCTCTGTAGAAGCTTTACTTTGAAAGATAATCACGATCATTTGAAAGTCAATGAATTTCATGAAATGCTTTTGTGAGAAACGCACATGTGTTACTCTGAAATGAGAAGCGTCTGTTTGGGATATGTCAAAGTATGGTTAAAAGTGAGAACAGTGTTCCTTTTCTCTGTAGAAGCTTTACTTTGAAAGATAATCACGATCCTTTGAAAGTGAATGAATTTCATGAAATGCTTTTGTGAGAAACGCACATGTGTTACTCTGAAATGAGAAGCGTCTGTTTGGGATATGTCAAAGTATGGTTAAAAGTGAGAACAGTGTTCCTTTTCTCTGTAGAAGCTTTACTTTGAAAGATAATCACGTTCATTGGAAAGTCAGGAATTTCATGAAATGCTTTTTGTGAGAAACGCACATGTGTTACTCTGAAATGAGAAGCGTCTGTTTGGGATATGTCAAAGTATGGTTAAAAGTGAGAACAGTGTTCCTTTTCTCTGTAGAAGCTTTACTTTGAAAGATAATCACGTTCTTTGAAAGGAGCAAAGAATTTCATGAAATGCTTTTGTGAGAAACGCACATGTGTTACTCTGAAATGAGAAGCGTCTGTTTGGGATATGTCAAAGTATGGTTAAAAGTGAGAACAGTGTTCCTTTTCTCTGTAGAAGCTTTACTTTGAAAGATAATCACGTTCTTTGAAAGTAAATGAATTTCATGAAATGCTTTTGTGAGAAACGCACATGTGTTACTCTGAAATGAGAAGCGTCTGTTTGGGATATGTCAAAGTATGGTTAAAAGTGAGAACAGTGTTCCTTTTCTCTGTAGAAGCTTTACTTTGAAAGATAATCACGATCATTTGAAAGTCAGTGAATTTCATGAAATGCTTTTGTGAGAAACGCACATGTGTTACTCTGAAATGAGAAGCGTCTGTTTGGGATATGTCAAAGTATGGTTAAAAGTGAGAACAGTGTTCCTTTTCTCTGTAGAAGCTTTACTTTGAAAGATAATCACGATCATTTGAAAGTCAGTGAATTTCATGAAATGCTTTTGTGAGAAACGCACATGTGTTACTCTGAAATGAGAAACGTCTATTTGGGATATGTCAAAGTATGGTTAAAAGTGAGAACAGTGTTCCTTTTCTCTGTAGAAGCTTTACTTTGAAAGATAATCACGATCATTTGGAAGTCAATGAATTTCATGAAATGCTTTTGTGAGAAACGCACATGTGTTACTCTGAAATGAGAAAGGTCTGTTTGGGATATGTCAAAGTATGGTTAAAAGTGAGAACAGTGTTCCTTTTCTCTGTAGAAGCTTTACTTTGAGAGATAATCACGATAATTTGAAAGTCAGTGAATTTCATGAAATGCTTTTGTGAGAAACGCACATGTGTTACTCTGAAATGAGAAGCGTCTGTTTGGGATATGTCAAAGTATGGTTAAAAGTGAGAACAGTGTTACTTTTCTCTGTAGAAGCTTTACTTTGAAAGATAATCACGATCATTTGAAAGTCAGTGAATTTCATGAAATGCTTTTGTGAGAAACGCACGTGTGTTACTCTGAAATGAGAAGCGTCTGTTTGGGATATGTCAAGGTATGGTTAAAAGTGAGAACAGTGTTCCTTTTCTCTGTAGAAGCTTTACTTTGAAGAGATAATCACGATCCTTTTTAGAAGTCAGTGAATTTCATGAAATGCTTTTTTTGTGAGAAACACACATGTGTTACTCTGAAATGAGAAGCGTCTGTTTGGGATATGTCAAAGTATGGTTAAAAGTGAGAACAGTGTTCCTTTTCTCTGTAGAAGCTTTACTTTGAAAGATAATCACGATCATTTGAAAGTCATTGAATTTCCTGAAATACTTTAGAGAAACGCACATGTGTTACTCTGGAAATGAGAAGCGTCTGTTTGGGATATGTCAAAGTATGGTTAAAAATGAGAACAGTGTTCCTTTTCTCTGTAGAAGCTTTACTTTGAAAGATAATCACGATCATTTGAAAGTCAGTGAATTTCATGAAATGCTTTTGTGAGAAACGCACATGTGTTACTCTGAAATGAGAAGCGTCTGTTTGGGATATGTCAAAGTATGGTTAAAAGTGAGAACAGTGTTCCGTTTCTCTGTAGAAGCTTTACTTTGAAAGATAATCACGATCATTTGAAAGTCAGTGAATTTCATGAAATGCTTTTGTGAGAAACGCACATGTGTTACTCTGAATGAGAAGCGTCTGTTTGGGATATATCCAAGTATGGTTAAAAGTGAGAACAGTGTTCCTTTTCTCTGTGGTAGCTTTACTTTTGAAAGATAATCACGATCATTTGAAAGTCAGTGAATTTCATGAAATGCTTTTGTAAGCACATGTGTTACTCTGAAATGAGAAGCGTCTGTTTGGGATATGTCAAAGTATGGTTAAAAGTGAGAACAGTGTTCCTTTTCTCTGTAGAAGCTTTACTTTGAAAGAGATAATCACGATCATTTGAAAGTCAATGAATTTCATGAGATGCTTTTTGTGAAACGCATATGTGTTACTCTGAAATGTGAAGTCTGTTTGGGATATGTCAAAGTATGGTTAAAAGTGAGAACAGTGTTTCCTTTTCTCTGGAGAAGCTTTACTTTGAAAGATAATCACGATCATTTGAAAGTCAGTGAATTTCATGAAATGCTTTTGTGAGATATGCACATGTGTTACTCTGAAATGAGAAGCGTCTGTTTGGGATATGTCAAAGTATGGTTAAAAGTGAGAACAGTGTTCCTTTTCTCTGTAAGCTTTACTTTGAAAGATAATCACGATCATTTGAAAGTCAGTGAATTTCTGAAATGCTTTTGTGAAAAAGCACATGTGTTACTCTGAAATGAGAAGGGTCTGTTTGGGATATGTCAAAGTATGGTTAAAAGTGAGAACAGTGTTCCTTTTCTCTGTAGAAGCTTTACTTTGAAAGATAATCACGATCATTTGAAAGTCAGTGAATTTCATGAAATGCTTTTGTGAGAAACGCACATGTGTTACTCTGAAATGAGAAGCGTCTGTTTGGGATATGTCAAAGTATGGTTAAAAGTGAGAACAGTGTTCCTTTTCTCTGTAGAAGCTTTACTTTGAAAGGTAATCACGATCATTTG
Source organism: Microtus agrestis (assembly GCA_902806775.1). Lineage (NCBI taxonomy): Eukaryota > Metazoa > Chordata > Mammalia > Rodentia > Cricetidae > Microtus > Microtus agrestis. The sequence goes on from CADCXT010002052.1 coordinate 36,159, forward strand.
AAAGTCAGTGAATTTCATGAAATGCTTTTGTGGGAAACGACACATGTGTTACTCTGAAATGAGAAAACGTCTGTTTGGGATATGTCAAAAGTATAGTTAAAAGGTGAGAACAGTGTTCCTTTTCTCTGTAGAAGCTTTACTTTGAAAGATAATCACGATCATTTGAAAGTTAGTGAATTTCATGAAATGCTTTTGTGAGAAACGCACATGTGTTACTCTGAAATGAGAAGCGTCTGTTTGGGATATGTCAAAGTATGGTTAAAAGTGAGAACAGTGTTCCTTTTCTCTGTAGAAGCTTTACTTTGAAAGATAATCGTTCGTTTGAAAGTCAGTGAATTTCATGAAATGCTTTTGTGAAAACTTGCACATGTGTTACTCTGAAATGAGAAGCGTCTGTTTGGGATATGTCAAAGTATGGTTAAAAGTGAGAACAGTGTTCCTTTTCTCTGTAGAAGCTTTACTTTGAAAGATAATCACGATCATTTGAAAGTCAGTGAATTTCATGAAATGCTTTTGTGAGAAACGGACATGTGTTACTCTGAAATGAGAAGGGTCTGTTTGGGATATGTCAAAGTATGGTTAAAAGTGAGAACAGTGTTCCTTTTCTCTGTAGAAGCTTTACTTTGAAAGATAATCACGATCATTTGAAAGTCAGTGAATTTCATGAAATGCTTTTATTGAAAGCGCTGCTACATGTTTTACTCTGAAATGAGAAGCGTCTGTTTGGGATATGTCAAAATATGGTTAAAAGTGAGAACAGTGTTCCTTTTCTCTGTAGAAGTTTTATTTTGAAAGATAATCTCGATCATTTGAAAGTCAGTGACTTTCATGAAATACTTTTGTGAGAAACGCACAGGTATGACCTCTGAAATGAGGTAGCCTCTGTTTAGGATATGTCAAAGTACGGTTAAAAGTGAGAACAGTGTTCCTTTTCCTGTACATTAGCTTTACTTTGAAAGATAATCACGATCATTTGAAAGTGAGTGAATTTCATGAAATGCTTTTGTGAGAAAGCACATGTGTTACTCGGTGAAATGAGAAGCGTCTGTTTGGGATATGTCAAAGTATGGTTAAAAGTGAGAACAGTGTTCCTTTTCTCTGTGAAGCTTTTACTTTGAAAGATAATCACGATCATTTGAAAGTCAGTGAATTTCATGAAAAGCTTTGTGGAATTTGCACATGTGTTACTCTGAAATGGAAGCGTCTGTTTGGGATATGTCAAAGTATGGTTAAAAGTGAGAACAGTGTTCCGTTTCTCTGTAGAAGCTTTACTTTGAAAGATAATCACGATCATTTGAAAGTCAGTGAATTTCATGAAATGCTTTTATGAAAGCTTTTACATGTGTTACTCTGAAATGAGCGTCTGTTAGGGATATGTCAAAGTATGGTTAAAAGTGAGAACAGTGTCCCTTTTCTCCGTAGAAGCTTTACTTTGAAAGATAATCACGATCATATGAAAGTCAGTGAATTTCATGAAATGCTTTTGTGGCTTGCTTACATGTGTTACTCTGAAATGGCAAGCGTCTGTTTAAGGATATGTCAAAGTATGGTTAAAAGTGAGAACAGTGTTCCTTTTCTCTGTAGAAGCTTTACTTTGAAAGATAATCACGATCATTTGAAAGTCAGTGAATTTCATGAAATGCTTTTGTGAGAAACGGACATGTGTTTCTCTGAAATGAGAAGGGTCTGTTTGGGATATGTCAAAGTATGGTTAAAAGTGAGAACAGTGTTTCCTTTTCTCTGTAGAAGCTTTACTTTGAAAGATAATCACGATCATTTGAAAGTCAATGAATTTCATGAAATGCTTTTGTAGAAAGCACATGTGTTACTCTGAAATGGGGAAAGTCTGTTCGGATATGTCAAAGTATGGTTAAAAGTGAGAACAGTGTTCCTTTTTTTTCTCTGTAGAAACTTTACTTTGAAAGATAAATCACGATCATTTGAAAGTCAGTAGATTTCATGAAATGCTTT
>CADCXT010002053.1:0-40695 GCA_902806775.1 Microtus agrestis
GAAAGCAAAAGAATTTCATGAAATGCTATTGTGAGAAACGCACATGTGTTACTCTGAAATGAGAAGCGTCTGTTTGGGATATGTCAAAGAATGGTTAAAAATGAGAACAGTGTTCCTTTTCTCTGTAGAAGCTTTACTTTGAAAGATAATCACGATCATTTGAAAGTCAGTGAATTTCATGAAATGCTTTTGTGAGAAACGCACATGTGTTACTCTGAAATGAGAAGCGTCTGTTTGGGATATGTCAAAGTATGGTTGAAAGTGAGAACAGTGTTCCTTTTCTCTGTAGAAGCTTTACTTTGAAAGATAATCACGATCATTTGAAAGTCAGTGAATTTCATGAAATGCTTTTGTGAGAAAAGCACATGTGTTACTCTGAAATGAGAAGCGTCTGTTTGGTATATGTCAAAGTATGGTTAAAAGTGAGAACAGTGTTCCTTTTCTCTGTAGAAGCTTTACTTTGAAAGATAATCACGTTCTTTGAAAGCAAAAGAATTTCATGAAATGCTTTTGGGAGAAACGCACATGTGTTACTCTGAAATGAGAAGCGTCTGTTTGGGATATGTCAAAGTATGGTTAAAAGTGAGAACAGTGTTCCTTTTCTCTGTAGAAGCTTTACTTTGAAAGATAATCACGATCATTTGAAAGTCAGTGAATTTCATGAAATGCTTTTGTGAGAAACGCACATGTGTTACTTTGAAATGAGAAGCGTCTGTTTGGGATATGTCAAAGTATGGTTAAAAGTGAGAACAGTGTTCCTTTTCTCTGTAGAAGCTTTACTTTGAAAGATAATCACGATCATTTGAAAGTCAGTGAATTTCATGAAATGCTTTTGTGAGAAACGCACATGTGTTACTCTGAAATGAGAAGCGTCTGTTTGGGATATGTCAAAGTATGGTTAAAAGTGAGAAAAGTGTTCCTTTCCTCTGTAGAAGTTTTACTTTGAAAGATAATCACGATCATTTGAAAGTCAGTGAATTTCATGAAATGCTTTTGTGAGAAACGCACATGTGTTACTCTGAAATGAGAAGCGTCTGTTTGGGATATGTCAAAGTATGGTTAAAAGTGAGAAGAGTGTTCCTTTTCTCTGTAGAAGCTTTACTTTGAAAGATAATCACGTTCTTTGAAAGCAAAAGAATTTCATGAAATGCTTTTGTGAGAAACGAACATGTGTTACTTTGAAATGAGAAGCGTCTGTTTGGGATATGTCAAAGTATGGTTAAAAGTGAGAACAGTGTTCCTTTTCTCTGTAGAAGCTTTACTTTGAAAGATAATCACATTCTTTGAAAGTCAGTGAATTTCATGAAATGCTTTTGTGAGAAACACACATGTGTTACTCTGAAATGAGAAGCGTCTGTTTGGGATATGTCAAAGTATGGTTAAAAGTGAGAACAGTGTTCCTTTTCTCTGTAGAAGCTTTACTTTGAGAGATAATCACGTTCTTTGAAAGCAAAAGAATTTCATGAAATGCTTTTGTGAGAAACGCACATGTGTTACTCTGAAATGAGAAGCGTCTGTTTGGGATATGTCAAAGTATGGTTAAAAGTGAGAACAGTGTTCCTTTTCTCTGTAGAAGCTTTACTTTGAAAGATAATCACGATCATTTGAAAGTCAGTGAATTTCATGAAATGCTTTTGTGAGAAAAGCACATGTGTTACTCTGAAATGAGAAGCGTCTGTTTGGTATATGTCAAAGTATGGTTAAAAGTGAGAACAGTGTTCCTTTTCTCTGTAGAAACTTTACTTTGAAAGATAATCACGTTCTTTGAAAGCAAAAGAATTTCATGAAATGCTTTTGTGAGAAACGCACATGTGTTACTCTGAAATGAGAAGCGTCTGTTTGGGATATGTCAAAGTATGGTTAAAAGTGAGAACAGTGTTCCTTTTCTCTGTAGAAGCTTTACTTTGAAAGATAATCACGATCATTTGAAAGTCAAAAGAATTTCATGAAATGCTTTTGTGAGAAACGCACATGTGTTACTCTGAAATGAGAAGCGTCTGTTTGGGATATGTCAAAGTATGGTTAAAAGTGAGAACAGTGTTCCTTTTCTCTGTAGAGGCTTTACTTTGAAAGATAATCACGTTCTTTGAAAGCAAAAGAATTTCATGAAATGCTATTGTGAGAAACGCACATGTGTTACTCTGAAATGAGAAGCGTCTGTTTGGGATATGTCAAAGAATGGTTAAAAATGAGAACAGTGTTCCTTTTCTCTGTAGAAGCTTTACTTTGAAAGATAATCACGATCATTTGAAAGTCAGTGAATTTCATGAAATGCTTTTGTGAGAAACGCACATGTGTTACTCTGAAATGAGAAGCGTCTGTTTGGGATATGTCAAAGTATGGTTGAAAGTGAGAACAGTGTTCCTTTTCTCTGTAGAAGCTTTACTTTGAAAGATAATCACGATCATTTGAAAGTCAGTGAATTTCATGAAATGCTTTTGTGAGAAAAGCACATGTGTTACTCTGAAATGAGAAGCGTCTGTTTGGTATATGTCAAAGTATGGTTAAAAGTGAGAACAGTGTTCCTTTTCTCTGTAGAAACTTTACTTTGAAAGATAATCACGTTCTTTGAAAGCAAAAGAATTTCATGAAATGCTTTTGGGAGAAACGCACATGTGTTACTCTGAAATGAGAAGCGTCTGTTTGGGATATGTCAAAGTATGGTTAAAAGTGAGAACAGTGTTCCTTTTCTCTGTAGAAGCTTTACTTTGAAAGATAATCACGATCATTTGAAAGTCAGTGAATTTCATGAAATGCTTTTGTGAGAAACGCACATGTGTTACTTTGAAATGAGAAGCGTCTGTTTGGGATATGTCAAAGTATGGTTAAAAGTGAGAAGAGTGTTCCTTTTCTCTGTAGAAGCTTTACTTTGAAAGATAATCACGATCATTTGAAAGTCAGTGAATTTCATGAAATGCTTTTGTGAGAAACGCACATGTGTTACTCTGAAATGAGAAGCGTCTGTTTGGGATATGTCAAAGTATGGTTAAAAGTGAGAAAAGTGTTCCTTTCCTCTATAGAAGTTTTACTTTGAAAGATAATCACGATCATTTGAAAGTCAGTGAATTTCATGAAATGCTTTTGTGAGAAACGCACATGTGTTACTCTGAAATGAGAAGCGTCTGTTTGGGATATGTCAAAGTATGGTTAAAAGTGAGAAGAGTGTTCCTTTTCTTTGTAGAAGCTTTACTTTGAAAGATAATCACGTTCTTTGAAAGCAAAAGAATTTCATGAAATGCTTTTGTGAGAAACGAACATGTGTTACTTTGAAATGAGAAGGGTCTGTTTGGGATATGTCAAAGTATGGTTAAAAGTGAGAACAGTGTTCCTTTTCTCTGTAGAAGCTTTAGTTTGAAAGATAATCACATTCGTTGAAAGTCAGTGAATTTCATGAAATACTTTTGTGAGAAACACACATGTGTTACTCTGAAATGAGAAGCGTCTGTTTGGGATATGTCAAAGTATGTTTAAAAGTGAGAACAGTGTTCCTTTTCTCTGTAGAAGCTTTACTTTGAGAGATAATCACGTTCTTTGAAAGCAAAAGAATTTCATGAAATGCTTTTGTGAGAAACGCACATGTGTTACTCTGAAATGAGAAGCGTCTGTTTGGGATATGTCAAAGTATGGTTAAAAGTGAGAAGAGTGTTCCTTTTCTCTGTAGAAACTTTACTTTGAAAGATTATCACGATCATTTGAAAGTCAGTGAATTTCATGAAATGCTTTTGTGAGAAAAGCACATGTGTTACTCTGAAATGAGAAGCGTCTGTTTGGTATATGACAAAGTATGGTTAATAGTGAGAACAGTGTTCCTTTTCTCTGTAGAAACTTTACTTTGAAAGATAATCACGTTCTTTGAAAGCAAAAGAATTTCATGAAATGCTTTTGTGAGAAACGCACATGTGTTACTCTGAAATGAGAAGCGTCTGTTTGGGATATGTCAAAGTATGGTTAAAAGTGAGAACAGTGTTCCTTTTCTCTGTAGAAGCTTTACTTTGAAAGATAATCACGATCATTTGAAAGCAAAAGAATTTCATGAAATGCTTTTGTGAGAAACGCACATGTGTTACTCTGAAATGAGAAGCGTCTGTTTGGGATATGTCAAAGTATGGTTAAAAGTGAGAACAGTGTTCCTTTTCTCTGTAGAAGCTTTACTTTGAAAGATAATCACGATCATTTGAAAGTCAGTGAATTTCATGAAATGCTTTTGTGAGAAACGCACATGTGTTACTCTGAAATGAGAAGCGTCTGTTTGGGATATGTCAAAGTATGGTTAAAAGTGAGAACAGTGTTCCTTTTCTCTGTAGAAGCTTTACTTTGAAAGATAATCACGATCATTTGAAAGTCAGTGAATTTCATGAAATGCTTTTGTGAGAAACGCACATGTGTTACTCTGAAATGAGAAGCGTCTGTTTGGGATATGTCAAAGTATGGTTAAAAGTGAGAACAGTGTTCCTTTTCTCTGTAGAAGCTTTACTTTGAAAGATAATCACGATCATTTGAAAGTCAGTGAATTTCATGAAATGCTTTTGTGAGAAACGCACATGTGTTACTCTGAAATGAGAAGCGTCTGTTTGGGATATGTCAAAGTATGGTTAAAAGTGAGAACAGTGTTCCTTTTCTCTGTAGAAATTTTACTTTGAAAGATAATCACGATCATTTGAAAGTCAGTGAATTTCATGAAATGCTTTTGTGAGAAACGCACATGTGTTACTCTGAAATGAGAAGCGTCTGTTTGGGATATGTCAAAGTATGGATAAAAGTGAGAAGAGTGTTCCTTTTCTCCGTAGAAGCTTTACTTGAAAGATAATCACGTTTTTTTAAAGCAAAAGAATTTCATGAAATGCTTTTGTGAGAAACGAACATGTGTTACTCTGAAATGAGAAGCGTCTGTTTGGGATATGTCAAAGTATGGTTAAAAGTGAGAACAGTGTTCCTTTTCTCTGTAGAAGCTTTACTTTGAGAGATAATCACGTTCTTTGAAAGCAAAAGAATTTCATGAAATGCTTTTGTGAGAAACACACATGTGTTACTCTGAAATGAGAAGCGTCTTTTTGGGATATGTCAAAGTATGGTTAAAAGTTAGAACAGTGTTCCTTTTCTCTGTAGAAGCTTTACTTTGAGAGATAATCATGTTCTTTGAAAGCAAAAGAATTTCATGAAATGCTTTTGTGAGAAACGCACATGTGTTACTCTGAAATGAGAAGCGTCTGTTTGGGATATGTCAAAGTATGGTTAAAAGTGAGAACAGTGTTCCTTTTATCTGTAGAAGCTTTACTTTGAAAGATAATCACGATCATTTGAAAGTCAGTGAATTTCATGAAATGCTTTTGTGAGAAACGCACATGTGTTACTCTGAAATGAGAAGCGTATATTGGGATATGTCAAAGTATGGTTAAATGTGAGAAGAGTTTTCCTTTTCTCTGTAGAAGCTTTACTTTGAAAGATAATCATGATCATTTGAAAGTCAGTGAATTTCATGAAATGCTTTTGTGAGAAACGCACATGTGTTACTCTGAAATGAGAAGCGTCTGTTTGGGATATGTCAAAGTATGGTTAAAAGTGAGAACAGTGTTCCTTTTCTCCGTAGAAGCTTTACTTTGAAAGATAATCACGTTCTTTGAAAGCAAAAGAATTTCATGAAATGCTTTTGTGAGAAACGCACATGTGTTACTCTGAAATGAGAAGCGTCTGTTTGGGATATGTCAAAGTATGGTTAAAAGTGAGAACAGTGTTCCTTTTCTCTGTAGAAGCTTTCCTTTTAAAGATAATCACATTCTTTGAAAGTCAGTGAATTTCATGAAATGCTTTTGTGTGAAACACACATGTGTTACTCTGAAATGAGAAGCGTCTGTTTGGGATATGTCAAAGTATGGTTAAAAGTGAGAACAGTGTTCCTTTTCTCTGTAGAAGCTTTACTTTGAGAGATAATCACGTTCTTTGAAAGCAAAAGAATTTCATGAAATGCTTTTGTGAGAAACGCACATGTGTTACTCTGAAATGAGAAGCGTCTGTTTGGGATATGTCAAAGTATGGTTAAAAGTGAGAACAGTGTTCCTTTTCTCTGTAGAAGCTTTACTTTGAAATGATAATCACGATCATTTGAAAGTCAGTGAATTTCATGAAATGCTTTTGTGAGAAACGCACATGTGTTACTCTGAAATGAGAAGCGTCTGTTTGGGATATGTCAAAGTATGGTTAAAAGTGAGAACAGTGTTCCTTTTCTCTGTAGAAGCTTTACTTTGAAAGATAATCACGTTCATTTGAAAGTCAGTGAATTTCATGAAATGCTTTTGTGAGAAACGCACATGTGTTACTCTGAAATGTGAAGCGTCTGTTTGGGATATGTCAAAGTATGGTTAAAAGTGAGAACAGTGTTCCTTTTCTCTGTAGAAGCTTTAATTTGAAAGATAATCACGCTCATTTGAAAGCAAAAGAATTTCATGAAATGCTTTTGTGAGAAACGCACATGTGTTACTCTGAAATGAGAAGCGTCTGTTTGGGATATGTCAAAGTATGGTTAAAAGTGAGAACAGTGTTCCTTTTCTCTGTAGAAGCTTTACTTTGAAAGATAATCACGATCATTTGAAAGTCAGTGAATTTCATGAAATGCTTTTGTGAGAAACGCACATGTGTTACTCTGAAATGAGAAGCGTCTGTTTGGGATATGTCAAAGTATGGTTAAAAGTGAGAACAGTGTTCCTTTTCTCTGTAGAAGCTTTACTTTGAAAGATAATCACGATCATTTGAAAGTCAGTGAATTTCATGAAATGCTTTTGTGAGAAACGCACATGTGTTACTCTGAAATGAGAAGCGTCTGTTTGGGATATGTCAAAGTATGGTTAAAAGTGAGAACAGTGTTCCTTTTCTCTGTAGAAGCTTTACTTTGAAAGATAATCACGATCATTTGAAAGTCAGTGAATTTCATGAAATGCTTTTGTGAGAAACACACATGTGTTACTCTGAAATGAGAAGCGTCTGTTTGGGATATGTCAAAGTATGGTTAAAAGTGAGAACAGTGTTCCTTTTCTCTGTAGAAGCTTTACTTTGAAAGATAATCACGTTCTTTGAAAGCAAAAGAATTTCATGAAATGCTTTTGTGAGAAACGCACATGTGTTACTCTGAAATGAGAAGCGTCTGTTTGGGATATGTCAAAGTATGGTTAAAAGTGAGAACAGTGTTCCTTTTCTCTGTAGAAGCTTTACTTTGAAAGATAATCACGATCATTTGAAAGTCAGTGAATTTCATGAAATGCTTTTGTGAGAAACGCACATGTGTTACTCTGAAATGAGAAGCGTCTGTTTGGGATATGTCAAAGTATGGTTAAAAGTGAGAACAGTGTTCCTTTTCTCTGTAGAAGCTTTACTTTGAAAGATAATCACGATCATTTGAAAGTCAGTGAATTTCATGAAATGCTTTTGTGAGAAACGCACATGTGTTACTCTGAAATGAGAAGCGTCTGTTTGGGATATGTCAAAGTATGGTTAAAAGTGAGAACAGTGTTCCTTTTCTCTGTAGAAGCTTTACTTTGAAAGATAATCACGTTCATTTGAAAGCCAGAGAATTTCATGAAATGCTTTTGTGAGAAACGCACATGTGTTACTCTGAAATGAGAAGCGTCTGTTTGGGATATGTCAAAGTATGGTTAAAAGTGAGAACAGTGTTCCTTTTCTCTGTAGAAGCTTTACTTTGAAAGATAATCACGATTCTTTGAAAGTCAGTGAATTTCATGAAATGCTTTTGTGAGAAACACACATGTGTTACTCTGAAATGAGAAGCGTCTGTTTGGGATATGTCAAAGTATGGTTAAAAGTGAGAACAGTGTTCCTTTTCTCTGTAGAAGCTTTACTTTGAAAGATAATCACGTTCTTTGAAAGCAAAAGAATTTCATGAAATGCTTTTGTGAGAAACGCACATGTGTTACTCTGAAATGAGAAGCGTCTGTTTGGGATATGTCAAAGTATGGTTAAAAGTGAGAACAGTGTTCCTTTTCTCTGTAGAAGCTTTACTTTGAAAGATAATCACGATCATTTGAAAGTCAGTGAATTTCATGAAATGCTTTTGTGAGAAACGCACATGTGTTACTCTGAAATGAGAAGCGTCTGTTTGGGATATGTCAAAGTATGGTTAAAAGTGAGAACAGTGTTCCTTTTCTCTGTAGAAGCTTTACTTTGAAAGATAATCACGATCATTTGAAAGTCAGTGAATTTCATGAAATGCTTTTGTGAGAAACGCACATGTGTTACTCTGAAATGAGAAGCGTCTGTTTGGGATATGTCAAAGTATGGTTAAAAGTGAGAACAGTGTTCCTTTTCTCTGTAGAAGCTTTAATTTGAAAGATAATCACGCTCTTTGAAAGCAAAAGAATTTCATGAAATGCTTTTGTGAGAAACGCACATGTGTTACTCTGAAATGAGAAGCGTCTGTTTGGGATATGTCAAAGTATGGTTAAAAGTGAGAACAGTGTTCCTTTTCTCTGTAGAAATTTTACTTTGAAAGATAATCACGATCATTTGAAAGTCAGTGAATTTCATGAAATGCTTTTGTGAGAAACGCACATGTGTTACTCTGAAATGAGAAGCGTCTGTTTGGGATATGTCAAAGTATGGATAAAAGTGAGAAGAGTGTTCCTTTTCTCCGTAGAAGCTTTACTTTGAAAGATAATCACGTTTTTTTAAAGCAAAAGAATTTCATGAAATGCTTTTGTGAGAAACGAACATGTGTTACTCTGAAATGAGAAGCGTCTGTTTGGGATATGTCAAAGTATGGTTAAAAGTGAGAACAGTGTTCCTTTTCTCTGTAGAAGCTTTACTTTGAGAGATAATCACGTTCTTTGAAAGCAAAAGAATTTCATGAAATGCTTTTGTGAGAAACACACATGTGTTACTCTGAAATGAGAAGCGTCTTTTTGGGATATGTCAAAGTATGGTTAAAAGTTAGAACAGTGTTCCTTTTCTCTGTAGAAGCTTTACTTTGAGAGATAATCACGTTCTTTGAAAGCAAAAGAATTTCATGAAATGCTTTTGTGAGAAACGCACATGTGTTACTCTGAAATGAGAAGCGTCTGTTTGGGATATGTCAAAGTATGGTTAAAAGTGAGAACAGTGTTCCTTTTATCTGTAGAAGCTTTACTTTGAAAGATAATCACGATCATTTGAAAGTCAGTGAATTTCATGAAATGCTTTTGTGAGAAACGCACATGTGTTACTCTGAAATGAGAAGCGTATTTTGGGATATGTCAAAGTATGGTTAAAAGTGAGAAGAGTTTTCCTTTTCTCTGTAGAAGCTTTACTTTGAAAGATAATCATGATCATTTGAAAGTCAGTGAATTTCATGAAATGCTTTTGTGAGAAACGCACATGTGTTACTCTGAAATGAGAAGCGTCTGTTTGGGATATGTCAAAGTATGGTTAAAAGTGAGAACAGTGTTCCTTTTCTCCGTAGAAGCTTTACTTTGAAAGATAATCACGATCATTTGAAAGTCAGTGAATTTCATGAAATGCTTTTGTGAGAAACGCACATGTGTTACTCTGAAATGAGAAGCGTCTGTTTGGGATATGTCAAAGTATGGTTAAAAGTGAGAACAGTGTTCCTTTTCTCTGTAGAAGCTTTACTTTGAAAGATAATCACGATCATTTGAAAGTCAGTGAATTTCATGAAATGCTTTTGTGAGAAACGCACATGTGTTACTCTGAAATGAGAAGCGTCTGTTTGGGATATGTCAAAGTATGGTTAAAAGTGAGAACAGTGTTCCTTTTCTCTGTAGAAGCTTTACTTTGAAAGATAATCACGTTCTTTGAAAGCAAAAGAATTTCATGAAATGCTTTTGTGAGAAACGCACATGTGTTACTCTGAAATGAGAAGCGTCTGTTTGGGATATGTCAAAGTATGGTTAAAAGTGAGAACAGTGTTCCTTTTCTCTGTAGAAGCTTTACTTTGAAAGATAATCACATTCTTTGAAAGTCAGTGAATTTCATGAAATGCTTTTGTGAGAAACACACATGTGTTACTCTGAAATGAGAAGCGTCTGTTTGGGATATGTCAAAGTATGGTTAAAAGTGAGAACAGTGTTCCTTTTCTCTGTAGAAGCTTTACTTTGAGAGATAATCACGTTCTTTGAAAGCAAAAGAATTTCATGAAATGCTTTTGTGAGAAACGCACATGTGTTACTCTGAAATGAGAAGCGTCTGTTTGGGATATGTCAAAGTATGGTTAAAAGTGAGAACAGTGTTCCTTTTCTCTGTAGAAGCTTTACTTTGAAATGATAATCACGATCATTTGAAAGTCAGTGAATTTCATGAAATGCTTTTGTGAGAAACGCACATGTGTTACTCTGAAATGAGAAGCGTCTGTTTGGGATATGTCAAAGTATGGTTAAAAGTGAGAACAGTGTTCCTTTTCTCTGTAGAAGCTTTACTTTGAAAGATAATCACGATCATTTGAAAGTCAGTGAATTTCATGAAATGCTTTTGTGAGAAACGCACATGTGTTACTCTGAAATGAGAAGCGTCTGTTTGGGATATGTCAAAGTATGGTTAAAATTGAGAACAGTGTTCCTTTTCTCTGTAGAAGCTTTAATTTGAAAGATAATCACGCTCATTTGAAAGTCAAAAGAATTTCATGAAATGCTTTTGTGAGAAACGCACATGTGTTACTCTGAAATGAGAAGCGTCTGTTTGGGATATGTCAAAGTATGGTTAAAAGTGAGAACAGTGTTCCTTTTCTCTGTAGAAGCTTTACTTTGAAAGATAATCACGATCATTTGAAAGTCAGTGAATTTCATGAAATGCTTTTGTGAGAAACGCACATGTGTTACTCTGAAATGAGAAGCGTCTGTTTGGGATATGTCAAAGTATGGTTAAAAGTGAGAAGAGTGTTCCTTTTCTCTGTAGAAGCTTTACTTTGAAAGATAATCACGTTCTTTGAAAGCAAAAGAATTTCATGAAATGCTTTTGTGAGAAACGCACATGTGTTACTCTGAAATGAGAAGCGTCTGTTTGGGATATGTCAAAGTATGGTTAAAAGTGAGAACAGTGTTCCTTTTCTCTGTAGAAGCTTTACTTTGAAAGATAATCACGTTCATTTGAAAGTCAGTGAATTTCATGAAATGCTTTTGTGAGAAACACACATGTGTTACTCTGAAATGAGAAGCGTCTGTTTGGGATATGTCAAAGTATGGTTAAAAGTGAGAACAGTGTTCCTTTTCTCTGTAGAAGCTTTACTTTGAAAGATAATCACGTTCTTTGAAAGCAAAAGAATTTCATGAAATGCTTTTGTGAGAAACGCACATGTGTTACTCTGAAATGAGAAGCGTCTGTTTGGGATATGTCAAAGTATGGTTAAAAGTGAGAACAGTGTTCCTTTTCTCTGTAGAAGCTTTACTTTGAAAGATAATCACGATCATTTGAAAGTCAGTGAATTTCATGAAATGCTTTTGTGAGAAACGCACATGTGTTACTCTGAAATGAGAAGCGTCTGTTTGGGATATGTCAAAGTATGGTTAAAAGTGAGAAGAGTGTTCCTTTTCTCTGTAGAAGCTTTACTTTGAAAGATAATCACGATCATTTGAAAGTCAGTGAATTTCATGAAATGCTTTTGTGAGAAACGCACATGTGTTACTCTGAAATGAGAAGCGTCTGTTTGGGATATGTCAAAGTATGGTTAAAAGTGAGAACAGTGTTCCTTTTCTCTGTAGAAGCTTTACTTTGAAAGATAATCACGATCATTTGAAAGTCAGTGAATTTCATGAAATGCTTTTGTGAGAAACGCACATGTGTTACTCTGAAATGAGAAGCGTCTGTTTGGGATATGTCAAAGTATGGTTAAAAGTGAGAACAGTGTTCCTTTTCTCTGTAGAAGCTTTACTTTGAAAGATAATCACGATCATTTGAAAGTCAGTGAATTTCATGAAATGCTTTTGTGAGAAACGCACATGTGTTACTCTGAAATGAGAAGCGTCTGTTTGGGATATGTCAAAGTATGGTTAAAAGTGAGAACAGTGTTCCTTTTCTCTGTAGAAGCTTTACTTTGAAAGATAATCACGTTCTTTGAAAGCAAAAGAATTTCATGAAATGCTTTTGTGAGAAACGCACATGTGTTACTCTGAAATGAGAAGCGTCTGTTTGGGATATGTCAAAGTATGGTTAAAAGTGAGAACAGTGTTCCTTTTCTCTGTAGAAGCTTTACTTTTGAAAGATAATCACGATTCTTTGAAAGTCAGTGAATTTCATGAAATGCTTTTGTGAGAAACACACATGTGTTACTCTGAAATGAGAAGCGTCTGTTTGGGATATGTCAAAGTATGGTTAAAAGTGAGAACAGTGTTCCTTTTCTCTGTAGAAGCTTTACTTTGAGAGATAATCACGTTCATTTGAAAGCAAAAGAATTTCATGAAATGCTTTTGTGAGAAACGCACATGTGTTACTCTGAAATGAGAAGCGTCTGTTTGGGATATGTCAAAGTATGGTTAAAAGTGAGAACAGTGTTCCTTTTCTCTGTAGAAGCTTTACTTTGAAAGATAATCACGATCATTTGAAAGTCAGTGAATTTCATGAAATGCTTTTGTGAGAAACGCACATGTGTTACTCTGAAATGAGAAGCGTCTGTTTGGGATATGTCAAAGTATGGTTAAAAGTGAGAACAGTGTTCCTTTTCTCTGTAGAAGCTTTACTTTGAAAGATAATCACGATCATTTGAAAGTCAGTGAATTTCATGAAATGCTTTTGTGAGAAACGCACATGTGTTACTCTGAAATGAGAAGCGTCTGTTTGGGATATGTCAAAGTATGGTTAAAAGTGAGAACAGTGTTCCTTTTCTCTGTAGAAGCTTTACTTTGAAAGATAATCACGTTCATTTGAAAGCAAAAGAATTTCATGAAATGCTTTTGTGAGAAACGCACATGTGTTACTCTGAAATGAGAAGCGTCTGTTTGGGATATGTCAAAGTATGGTTAAAAGTGAGAACAGTGTTCCTTTTCTCTGTAGAAGTTTTACTTTGAAAGATAATCACGATCATTTGAAAGTCAGTGAATTTCATGAAATGCTTTTGTGAGAAACGCACATGTGTTACTCTGAAATGAGAAGCGTCTGTTTGGGATATGTCAAAGTATGGTTAAAAGTGAGAACAGTGTTCCTTTTCTCCGTAGAAGCTTTACTTTGAAAGATAATCACGTTCTTTTAAAGCAAAAGAATTTCATGAAATGCTTTTGTGAGAAACGAACATGTGTTACTCTGAAATGAGAAGCGTCTGTTTGGGATATGTCAAAGTATGGTTAAAAGTGAGAACAGTGTTCCTTTTCTCTGTAGAAGCTTTACTTTGAAAGATAATCACGTTCTTTGAAAGCAAAAGAATTTCATGAAATGCTTTTGTGAGAAACACACATGTGTTACTCTGAAATGAGAAGCGTCTGTTTGGGATATGTCAAAGTATGGTTAAAAGTGAGAACAGTGTTCCTTTTCTCTGTAGAAGCTTTACTTTGAGAGATAATCACGTTCATTTGAAAGCAAAAGAATTTCATGAAATGCTTTTGTGAGAAACGCACATGTGTTACTCTGAAATGAGAAGCGTCTGTTTGGGATATGTCAAAGTATGGTTAAAAGTGAGAACAGTGTTCCTTTTCTCTGTAGAAGCTTTACTTTGAAAGATAATCACGATCATTTGAAAGTCAGTGAATTTCATGAAATGCTTTTGTGAGAAACGCACATGTGTTACTCTGAAATGAGAAGCGTCTGTTTGGGATATGTCAAAGTATGGTTAAAAGTGAGAAGAGTGTTCCTTTTCTCTGTAGAAGCTTTACTTTGAAAGATAATCACGATCATTTGAAAGTCAGTGAATTTCATGAAATGCTTTTGTGAGAAACGCACATGTGTTACTCTGAAATGAGAAGCGTCTGTTTGGGATATGTCAAAGTATGGTTAAAAGTGAGAACAGTGTTCCTTTTCTCCGTAGAAGCTTTACTTTGAAAGATAATCACGTTCTTTGAAAGCAAAAGAATTTCATGAAATGCTTTTGTGAGAAACGAACATGTGTTACTCTGAAATGAGAAGCGTCTGTTTGGGATATGTCAAAGTATGGTTAAAAGTGAGAACAGTGTTCCTTTTCTCTGTAGAAGCTTTACTTTTAAAGATAATCACGATTCTTTGAAAGTCAGTGAATTTCATGAAATGCTTTTGTGAGAAACACACATGTGTTACTCTGAAATGAGAAGCGTCTGTTTGGGATATGTCAAAGTATGGTTAAAAGTGAGAACAGTGTTCCTTTTCTTTGAAGCTTTACTTTGAAAGATAATTACGTTCATTTGAAAGCCAAAGAATTTCATGAAATGCTTTTGTGAGAAACGCACATGTGTTACTCTGAAATGAGAAGCGTCTGTTTGGGATATGTCAAAGTATGGTTAAAAGTGAGAACAGTGTTCCTTTTCTCTGTAGAAGCTTTACTTTGAAAGATAATCACGTTCATTTGAAAGCAAAAGAATTTCATGAAATGCTTTTGTGAGAAACGCACATGTGTTACTCTGAAATGAGAAGCGTCTGTTTGGGATATGTCAAAGTATGGTTAAAAGTGAGAACAGTGTTCCTTTTCTCTGTAGAAGCTTTACTTTGAAAGATAATCACATTCTTTGAAAGTCAGTGAATTTCATGAAATGCTTTTGTGAGAAACACACATGTGTTACTCTGAAATGAGAAGCGTCTGTTTGGGATATGTCAAAGTATGGTTAAAAGTGAGAACAGTGTTCCTTTTCTCTGTAGAAGCTTTACTTTGAAAGATAATCACGTTCATTTGAAAGCAAGTGAATTTCATGAAATGCTTTTGTGAGAAACACACATGTGTTACTCTGAAATGAGAAGCGTCTGTTTGGGATATGTCAAAGTATGGTTAAAAGTGAGAACAGTGTTCCTTTTCTCTGTAGAAGCTTTACTTTGAAAGATAATCACGTTCATTTGAAAGTCAAATGAATTTCATGAAATGCTTTTGTGAGAAACGCACATGTGTTACTCTGAAATGAGAAGCGTCTGTTTGGGATATGTCAAAGTATGGTTAAAAGTGAGAACAGTGTTCCTTTTCTCTGTAGAAGCTTTACTTTGAAAGATAATCACGATCATTTGAAAGTCAGTGAATTTCATGAAATGCTTTTGTGAGAAAAGCACATGTGTTACTCTGAAATGAGAAGCGTCTGTTTGGGATATGTCAAAGTATGGTTAAAAGTGAGAACAGTGTTCCTTTTCTCTGTAGAAACTTTACTTTGAAAGATAATCACGTTCTTTGAAAGCAAAAGAATTTCATGAAATGCTTTTGTGAGAAACGCACATGTGTTACTCTGAAATGAGAAGCGTCTGTTTGGGATATGTCAAAGTATGGTTAAAAGTGAGAACAGTGTTCCTCTTCTCTGTAGAAGCTTTACTTTGAAAGATAATCACGTTCTTTGAAAGCAAAAGAATTTTATGAAATGCTTTTGTGAGAAACGCACATGTGTTACTCTGAAATGAGAGGCGTCTGTTTGGGATATGTCAAAGTATGGTTAAAAGTGAGAACAGTGTTCCTTTTCTCTGTAGAAGCTTTACTTTGAAAGATAATCACGTTCTTTGAAAGCAAAAGTATTTCATGAAATGCTTTTGTGAGAAACACACATGTGTTACTCTGAAATGAGAAGCGTCTGTTTGGGATATGTCAAAGTATGGTTAAAAGTGAGAACAGTGTTCCTTTTCTCTGTAGAAGCTTTACTTTGAAAGATAATCACGATCATTTGAAAGTCAGTGAATTTCATGAAATGCTTTTGTGAGAAACGCACATGTGTTACTCTGAAATGAGAAGCGTCTGTTTGGGATATGTCAAAGTATGGTTAAAAGTGAGAACAGTGTTCCTTTTCTCCGTAGAAGCTTTACTTTGAAAGATAATCACGATCATTTGAAAGCAAAAGAATTTCATGAAATGCTTTTGTGAGAAACGCACATGTGTTACTCTGAAATGAGAAGCGTCTGTTTGGGATATGTCAAAGTATGGTTAAAAGTGAGAACAGTGTTCCTTTTCTCTGTAGAAGCTTTACTTTGAAAGATAATCACATTCTTTGAAAGTCAGTGAATTTCATGAAATGCTTTTGTGAGAAACACACATGTGTTACTCTGAAATGAGAAGCGTCTGTTTGGGATATGTCAAAGTATGGTTAAAAGTGAGAAGAGTGTTCCTTTTCTCTGTAGAAGCTTTACTTTGAAAGATAATCACGTTCTTTGAAAGCAAAAGAATTTCATGAAATGCTTTTGTGAGAAACGCACATGTGTTACTCTGAAATGAGAAGCGTCTGTTTGGGATATGTCAAAGTATGGTTAAAAGTGAGAAGAGTGTTCCTTTTCTCTGTAGAAGCTTTACTTTGAAAGATAATCACGATCATTTGAAAGTCAGTGAATTTCATGAAATGCTTTTGTGAGAAAAGCACATGTGTTACTCTGAAATGAGAAGCGTCTGTTTGGGATATGTCAAAGTATGGTTAAAAGTGAGAACAGTGTTCCTTTTCTCTGTAGAAGCTTTACTTTGAAAGATAATCACGTTCTTTGAAAGCAAAAGAATTTCATGAAATGCTTTTGTGAGAAACGCACATGTGTTACTCTGAAATGAGAAGCGTCTGTTTGGGATATGTCAAAGTATGGTTAAAAGTGAGAACAGTGTTCCTCTTCTCTGTAGAAGCTTTACTTTGAAAGATAATCACGTTCATTTGAAAGCAAAAGAATTTTATGAAATGCTTTTGTGAGAAACGCACATGTGTTACTCTGAAATGAGAAGCGTCTGTTTGGGATATGTCAAAGTATGGTTAAAAGTGAGAACAGTGTTCCTTTTCTCTGTAGAAGCTTTACTTTGAAAGATAATCACGTTCATTTGAAAGCAAAAGAATTTCATGAAATGCTTTTGTGAGAAACACACATGTGTTACTCTGAAATGAGAAGCGTCTGTTTGGGATATGTCAAAGTATGGTTAAAAGTGAGAACAGTGTTCCTTTTCTCTGTAGAAGCTTTACTTTGAAAGATAATCACGATTCTTTGAAAGTCAGTGAATTTCATGAAATGCTTTTGTGAGAAACACACATGTGTTACTCTGAAATGAGAAGCGTCTGTTTGGGATATGTCAAAGTATGGTTAAAAGTGAGAACAGTGTTCCTTTTCTCTGTAGAAGCTTTACTTTGAAAGATAATCACGTTCTTTGAAAGCAAAAGAATTTCATGAAATGCTTTTGTGAGAAACGCACATGTGTTACTCTGAAATGAGAAGCGTCTGTTTGGGATATGTCAAAGTATGGTTAAAAGTGAGAACAGTGTTCCTTTTCTCTGTAGAAGCTTTACTTTGAAAGATAATCACGATCATTTGAAAGTCAGTGAATTTCATGAAATGCTTTTGTGAGAAACGCACATGTGTTACTCTGAAATGAGAAGCGTCTGTTTGGGATATGTCAAAGTATGGTTAAAAGTGAGAACAGTGTTCCTTTTCTCCGTAGAAGCTTTACTTTGAAAGATAATCACGTCCTTTGAAAGTCAGTGAATTTCATGAAATGCTTTTGTGAGAAACGCACATGTGTTACTCTGAAATGAGAAGCGTCTGTTTGGGATATGTCAAAGTATGGTTAAAAGTGAGAACAGTGTTCCTTTTCTCTGTAGAAGCTTTACTTTGAAAGATAATCACGTTCTTTGAAAGCAAAAGAATTTCATGAAATGCTTTTGTGAGAAACGCACATGTGTTACTCTGAAATGAGAAGCGTCTGTTTGGGATATGTCAAAGTATGGTTAAAAGTGAGAACAGTGTTCCTTTTCTCTGTAGAAGCTTTACTTTGAAAGATAATCACAGTCATTTGAAAGTCAGTGAATTTCATGAAATGCTTTTGTGAGAAACACACATGTGTTACTCTGAAATGAGAAGCGTCTGTTTGGGATATGTCAAAGTATGGTTAAAAGTGAGAACAGTGTTCCTTTCCTCTGTAGAAGTTTTACTTTGAAAGATAATCACGATCATTTGAAAGTCAGTGAATTTCATGAAATGCTTTTGTGAGAAACGCACATGTGTTACTCTGAAATGAGAAGCGTCTGTTTGGGATATGTCAAAGTATGGTTAAAAGTGAGAACAGTGTTCCTTTTCTCTGTAGAAGCTTTACTTTGAAAGATAATCACGTTCATTTGAAAGTCAGTGAATTTCATGAAATGCTTTTGTGAGAAACGCACATGTGTTACTCTGAAATGAGAAGCGTCTGTTTGGGATATGTCAAAGTATGGTTAAAAGTGAGAACAGTGTTCCTTTTCTCTGTAGAAGCTTTACTTTGAAAGATAATCACGTTCATTTGAAAGTCAAAAGAATTTCATGAAATGCTTTTGTGAGAAACACACATGTGTTACTCTGAAATGAGAAGCGTCTGTTTGGGATATGTCAAAGTATGGTTAAAAGTGAGAACAGTGTTTCTTTTCTCTGTAGAAGCTTTACTTTGAAAGATAATCACATTCTTTGAAAGTCAGTGAATTTCATGAAATGCTTTTGTGAGAAACGCACATGTGTTACTCTGAAATGAGAAGCGTCTGTTTGGGATATGTCAAAGTATGGTTAAAAGTGAGAACAGTGTTCCTTTTCTCCGTAGAAGCTTTACTTTGAAAGATAATCACGTTCATTTGAAAGTCAGTGAATTTCATGAAATGCTTTTGTGAGAAACGCACATGTGTTACTCTGAAATGAGAAGCGTCTGTTTGGGATATGTCAAAGTATGGTTAAAAGTGAGAACAGTGTTCCTTTTCTCTGTAGAAGCTTTACTTTGAAAGATAATCACGTTCTTTGAAAGCAAAAGAATTTCATGAAATGCTTTTGTGAGAAACGCACATGTGTTACTCTGAAATGAGAAGCGTCTGTTTGGGATATGTCAAAGTATGGTTAAAAGTGAGAACAGTGTTCCTTTTCTCTGTAGAAGCTTTACTTTGAAAGATAATCACAGTCATTTGAAAGTCAGTGAATTTCATGAAATGCTTTTGTGAGAAACGCACATGTGTTACTCTGAAATGAGAAGCGTCTGTTTGGGATATGTCAAAGTATGGTTAAAAGTGAGAACAGTGTTCCTTTCCTCTGTAGAAGTTTTACTTTGAAAGATAATCACGATCATTTGAAAGTCAGTGAATTTCATGAAATGCTTTTGTGAGAAACGCACATGTGTTACTCTGAAATGAGAAGCGTCTGTTTGGGATATGTCAAAGTATGGTTAAAAGTGAGAACAGTGTTCCTTTTCTCTGTAGAAGCTTTACTTTGAAAGATAATCACGTTCATTTGAAAGTCAGTGAATTTCATGAAATGCTTTTGTGAGAAACGCACATGTGTTACTCTGAAATGAGAAGCGTCTGTTTGGGATATGTCAAAGTATGGTTAAAAGTGAGAACAGTGTTCCTTTTCTCTGTAGAAGCTTTACTTTGAAAGATAATCACGTTCATTTGAAAGTCAGTGAATTTCATGAAATGCTTTTGTGAGAAACACACATGTGTTACTCTGAAATGAGAAGCGTCTGTTTGGGATATGTCAAAGTATGGTTAAAAGTGAGAACAGTGTTCCTTTCCTCTGTAGAAGCTTTACTTTGAAAGATAATCACGATTCTTTGAAAGTCAGTGAATTTCATGAAATGCTTTTGTGAGAAACACACATGTGTTACTCTGAAATGAGAAGCGTCTGTTTGGGATATGTCAAAGTATGGTTAAAAGTGAGAACAGTGTTCCTTTTCTCTGTAGAAGCTTTACTTTGAAAGATAATCACGTTCATTTGAAAGTCAAAAGAATTTCATGAAATGCTTTTGTGAGAAACGCACATGTGTTACTCTGAAATGAGAAGCGTCTGTTTGGGATATGTCAAAGTATGGTTAAAAGTGAGAACAGTGTTCCTTTTCTCTGTAGAAGCTTTACTTTGAAAGATAATCACGTTCATTTGAAAGCCAAAGAATTTCATGAAATGCTTTTGTGAGAAACGCACATGTGTTACTCTGAAATGAGAAGCGTCTGTTTGGGATATGTCAAAGTATGGTTAAAAGTGAGAACAGTGTTCCTTTTCTCTGTAGAAGCTTTACTTTGAAAGATAATCACGTTCATTTGAAAGTCAAGAGAATTTCATGAAATGCTTTTGTGAGAAACGCACATGTGTTACTCTGAAATGAGAAGCGTCTGTTTGGGATATGTCAAAGTATGGTTAAAAGTGAGAACAGTGTTCCTTTTCTCTGTAGAAGCTTTACTTTGAAAGATAATCACGATCATTTGAAAGTCAGTGAATTTCATGAAATGCTTTTGTGAGAAACGCACATGTGTTACTCTGAAATGAGAAGCGTCTGTTTGGGATATGTCAAAGTATGGTTAAAAGTGAGAACAGTGTTCCTTTTCTCTGTAGAAGCTTTACTTTGAAAGATAATCACGTTCATTTGAAAGTCAAAAGAATTTCATGAAATGCTTTTGTGAGAAACGCACATGTGTTACTCTGAAATGAGAAGCGTCTGTTTGGGATATGTCAAAGTATGGTTAAAAGTGAGAACAGTGTTCCTTTTCTCTGTAGAAGCTTTACTTTGAAAGATAATCACGCTCATTTGAAAGCAAGAGAATTTCATGAAATGCTTTTGTGAGAAACGCACATGTGTTACTCTGAAATGAGAAGCGTCTGTTTGGGATATGTCAAAGTATGGTTAAAAGTGAGAACAGTGTTCCTTTTCTCTGTAGAAGCTTTACTTTGAAAGATAATCACGTTCTTTGAAAGCAAAAGAATTTCATGAAATGCTTTTGTGAGAAACGCACATGTGTTACTCTGAAATGAGAAGCGTCTGTTTGGGATATGTCAAAGTATGGTTAAAAGTGAGAACAGTGTTCCTTTTCTCTGTAGAAGCTTTACTTTGAAAGATAATCACATTCTTTGAAAGTCAGTGAATTTCATGAAATGCTTTTGTGAGAAACACACATGTGTTACTCTGAAATGAGAAGCGTCTGTTTGGGATATGTCAAAGTATGGTTAAAAGTTAGAACAGTGTTCCTTTTCTCTGTAGAAGCTTTACTTTGAAAGATAATCACGTTCTTTGAAAGCAAAAGAATTTCATGAAATGCTTTTGTGAGAAACGCACATGTGTTACTCTGAAATGAGAAGCGTCTGTTTGGGATATGTCAAAGTATGGTTAAAAGTGAGAACAGTGTTCCTTTTCTCTGTAGAAGCTTTACTTTGAAAGATAATCACGATCATTTGAAAGTCAGTGAATTTCATGAAATGCTTTTGTGAGAAACGCACATGTGTTACTCTGAAATGAGAAGCGTCTGTTTGGGATATGTCAAAGTATGGTTAAAAGTGAGAACAGTGTTCCTTTTCTCTGTAGAAGCTTTACTTTGAAAGATAATCACGTTCATTTGAAAGTCAGTGAATTTCATGAAATGCTTTTGTGAGAAACGCACATGTGTTACTCTGAAATGAGAAGCGTCTGTTTGGGATATGTCAAAGTATGGTTAAAAGTGAGAACAGTGTTCCTTTTCTCCGTAGAAGCTTTACTTTGAAAGATAATCACGTTCATTTGAAAGCAAAAGAATTTCATGAAATGCTTTTGTGAGAAACGCACATGTGTTACTCTGAAATGAGAAGCGTCTGTTTGGGATATGTCAAAGTATGGTTAAAAGTGAGAACAGTGTTCCTTTTCTCTGTAGAAGCTTTACTTTGAAAGATAATCACGCTCATTTGAAAGTCAAAAGAATTTCATGAAATGCTTTTTTGAGAAACGCACATGTGTTACTCTGAAATGAGAAGCGTCTGTTTGGGATATGTCAAAGTATGGTTAAAAGTGAGAACAGTGTTCCTTTTCTCTGTAGAAGCTTTACTTTGAAAGATAATCACGTTCTTTGAAAGCAAAAGAATTTCATGAAATGCTTTTGTGAGAAACGCACATGTGTTACTCTGAAATGAGAAGCGTCTGTTTGGGATATGTCAAAGTATGGTTAAAAGTGAGAACAGTGTTCCTTTTCTCTGTAGAAGCTTTACTTTGAAAGATAATCACATTCTTTGAAAGTCAGTGAATTTCATGAAATGCTTTTGTGAGAAACACACATGTGTTACTCTGAAATGAGAAGCGTCTGTTTGGGATATGTCAAAGTATGGTTAAAAGTGAGAACAGTGTTCCTTTTCTCTGTAGAAGCTTTACTTTGAAAGATAATCACGTTCTTTGAAAGCAAAAGAATTTCATGAAATGCTTTTGTGAGAAACGCACATGTGTTACTCTGAAATGAGAAGCGTCTGTTTGGGATATGTCAAAGTATGGTTAAAAGTGAGAACAGTGTTCCTTTTCTCTGTAGAAGCTTTACTTTGAAAGATAATCACGATCATTTGAAAGTCAGTGAATTTCATGAAATGCTTTTGTGAGAAACGCACATGTGTTACTCTGAAATGAGAAGCGTCTGTTTGGGATATGTCAAAGTATGGTTAAAAGTGAGAACAGTGTTCCTTTTCTCCGTAGAAGCTTTACTTTGAAAGATAATCACGTTCATTTGAAAGTCAGTGAATTTCATGAAATGCTTTTGTGAGAAACGCACATGTGTTACTCTGAAATGAGAAGCGTCTGTTTGGGATATGTCAAAGTATGGTTAAAAGTGAGAACAGTGTTCCTTTTCTCCGTAGAAGCTTTACTTTGAAAGATAATCACGTTCTTTGAAAGCAAAAGAATTTCATGAAATGCTTTTGTGAGAAACGCACATGTGTTACTCTGAAATGAGAAGCGTCTGTTTGGGATATGTCAAAGTATGGTTAAAAGTGAGAACAGTGTTCCTTTTCTCTGTAGAAGCTTTACTTTGAAAGATAATCACGATCATTTGAAAGTCAGTGAATTTCATGAAATGCTTTTGTGAGAAACGCACATGTGTTACTCTGAAATGAGAAGCGTCTGTTTGGGATATGTCAAAGTATGGTTAAAAGTGAGAACAGTGTTCCTTTCCTCTGTAGAAGTTTTACTTTGAAAGATAATCACGATCATTTGAAAGTCAGTGAATTTCATGAAATGCTTTTGTGAGAAACGCACATGTGTTACTCTGAAATGAGAAGCGTCTGTTTGGGATATGTCAAAGTATGGTTAAAAGTGAGAACAGTGTTCCTTTTCTCTGTAGAAGCTTTACTTTGAAAGATAATCACGTTCATTTGAAAGTCAGTGAATTTCATGAAATGCTTTTGTGAGAAACGCACATGTGTTACTCTGAAATGAGAAGCGTCTGTTTGGGATATGTCAAAGTATGGTTAAAAGTGAGAACAGTGTTCCTTTTCTCTGTAGAAGCTTTACTTTGAAAGATAATCACGCTCATTTGAAAGCCAAAGAATTTCATGAAATGCTTTTGTGAGAAACGCACATGTGTTACTCTGAAATGAGAAGCGTCTGTTTGGGATATGTCAAAGTATGGTTAAAAGTGAGAACAGTGTTCCTTTTCTCTGTAGAGGCTTTACTTTGAAAGATAATCACGTTCTTTGAAAGCAAAAGAATTTCATGAAATGCTTTTGTGAGAAACGCACATGTGTTACTCTGAAATGAGAAGCGTCTGTTTGGGATATGTCAAAGTATGGTTAAAAGTGAGAACAGTGTTCCTTTTCTCTGTAGAAGCTTTACTTTGAAAGATAATCACATTCTTTGAAAGTCAGTGAATTTCATGAAATGCTTTTGTGAGAAACACACATGTGTTACTCTGAAATGAGAAGCGTCTGTTTGGGATATGTCAAAGTATGGTTAAAAGTGAGAACAGTGTTCCTTTTCTCTGTAGAAGCTTTACTTTGAGAGATAATCACGTTCTTTGAAAGCAAAAGAATTTCATGAAATGCTTTTGTGAGAAACGCACATGTGTTACTCTGAAATGAGAAGCGTCTGTTTGGGATATGTCAAAGTATGGTTAAAAGTGAGAACAGTGTTCCTTTTCTCTGTAGAAGCTTTACTTTGAAAGATAATCACGATCATTTGAAAGTCAGTGAATTTCATGAAATGCTTTTGTGAGAAACGCACATGTGTTACTCTGAAATGAGAAGCGTCTGTTTGGGATATGTCAAAGTATGGTTAAAAGTGAGAACAGTGTTCCTTTTCTCCGTAGAAGCTTTACTTTGAAAGATAATCACGTTCATTTGAAAGTCAGTGAATTTCATGAAATGCTTTTGTGAGAAACGCACATGTGTTACTCTGAAATGAGAAGCGTCTGTTTGGGATATGTCAAAGTATGGTTAAAAGTGAGAACAGTGTTCCTTTTCTCTGTAGAAGCTTTACTTTGAAAGATAATCACGTTCTTTGAAAGCAAAAGAATTTCATGAAATGCTTTTGTGAGAAACGAACATGTGTTACTCTGAAATGAGAAGCGTCTGTTTGGGATATGTCAAAGTATGGTTAAAAGTGAGAACAGTGTTCCTTTTCTCTGTAGAAGCTTTACTTTGAAAGATAATCACAGTCATTTGAAAGTCAGTGAATTTCATGAAATGCTTTTGTGAGAAACACACATGTGTTACTCTGAAATGAGAAGCGTCTGTTTGGGATATGTCAAAGTATGGTTAAAAGTGAGAACAGTGTTCCTTTCCTCTGTAGAAGTTTTACTTTGAAAGATAATCACGATCATTTGAAAGTCAGTGAATTTCATGAAATGCTTTTGTGAGAAACGCACATGTGTTACTCTGAAATGAGAAGCGTCTGTTTGGGATATGTCAAAGTATGGTTAAAAGTGAGAACAGTGTTCCTTTTCTCTGTAGAAGCTTTACTTTGAAAGATAATCACGTTCATTTGAAAGTCAGTGAATTTCATGAAATGCTTTTGTGAGAAACGCACATGTGTTACTCTGAAATGAGAAGCGTCTGTTTGGGATATGTCAAAGTATGGTTAAAAGTGAGAACAGTGTTCCTTTTCTCTGTAGAAGCTTTACTTTGAAAGATAATCACGTTCTTTGAAAGCAAAAGAATTTCATGAAATGCTTTTGTGAGAAACACACATGTGTTACTCTGAAATGAGAAGCGTCTGTTTGGGATATGTCAAAGTATGGTTAAAAGTGAGAACAGTGTTCCTTTTCTCTGTAGAAGCTTTACTTTGAAAGATAATCACATTCTTTGAAAGTCAGTGAATTTCATGAAATGCTTTTGTGAGAAACACACATGTGTTACTCTGAAATGAGAAGCGTCTGTTTGGGATATGTCAAAGTATGGTTAAAAGTTAGAACAGTGTTCCTTTTCTCTGTAGAAGCTTTACTTTGAGAGATAATCACGTTCTTTGAAAGCAAAAGAATTTCATGAAATGCTTTTGTGAGAAACGCACATGTGTTACTCTGAAATGAGAAGCGTCTGTTTGGGATATGTCAAAGTATGGTTAAAAGTGAGAACAGTGTTCCTTTTCTCTGTAGAAGCTTTACTTTGAAAGATAATCACGATCATTTGAAAGTCAGTGAATTTCATGAAATGCTTTTGTGAGAAACGCACATGTGTTACTCTGAAATGAGAAGCGTCTGTTTGGGATATGTCAAAGTATGGTTAAAAGTGAGAACAGTGTTCCTTTTCTCCGTAGAAGCTTTACTTTGAAAGATAATCACGTTCATTTGAAAGTCAGTGAATTTCATGAAATGCTTTTGTGAGAAACGCACATGTGTTACTCTGAAATGAGAAGCGTCTGTTTGGGATATGTCAAAGTATGGTTAAAAGTGAGAACAGTGTTCCTTTTCTCCGTAGAAGCTTTACTTTGAAAGATAATCACGTTCTTTGAAAGCAAAAGAATTTCATGAAATGCTTTTGTGAGAAACGCACATGTGTTACTCTGAAATGAGAAGCGTCTGTTTGGGATATGTCAAAGTATGGTTAAAAGTGAGAACAGTGTTCCTTTTCTCTGTAGAAGCTTTACTTTGAAAGATAATCACGATCATTTGAAAGTCAGTGAATTTCATGAAATGCTTTTGTGAGAAACGCACATGTGTTACTCTGAAATGAGAAGCGTCTGTTTGGGATATGTCAAAGTATGGTTAAAAGTGAGAACAGTGTTCCTTTCCTCTGTAGAAGTTTTACTTTGAAAGATAATCACGATCATTTGAAAGTCAGTGAATTTCATGAAATGCTTTTGTGAGAAACGCACATGTGTTACTCTGAAATGAGAAGCGTCTGTTTGGGATATGTCAAAGTATGGTTAAAAGTGAGAACAGTGTTCCTTTTCTCTGTAGAAGCTTTACTTTGAAAGATAATCACGTTCTTTGAAAGCAAAAGAATTTCATGAAATGCTTTTGTGAGAAACACACATGTGTTACTCTGAAATGAGAAGCGTCTGTTTGGGATATGTCAAAGTATGGTTAAAAGTGAGAACAGTGTTCCTTTTCTCTGTAGAAGCTTTACTTTGAAAGATAATCACGATCATTTGAAAGTCAGTGAATTTCATGAAATGCTTTTGTGAGAAACGCACATGTGTTACTCTGAAATGAGAAGCGTCTGTTTGGGATATGTCAAAGTATGGTTAAAAGTGAGAACAGTGTTCCTTTTCTCCGTAGAAGCTTTACTTTGAAAGATAATCACGATCATTTGAAAGCAAAAGAATTTCATGAAATGCTTTTGTGAGAAACGCACATGTGTTACTCTGAAATGAGAAGCGTCTGTTTGGGATATGTCAAAGTATGGTTAAAAGTGAGAACAGTGTTCCTTTTCTCTGTAGAAGCTTTACTTTGAAAGATAATCACGGTCTTTGAAAGTCAGTGAATTTCATGAAATGCTTTTGTGAGAAACGCACATGTGTTACTCTGAAATGAGAAGCGTCTGTTTGGGATATGTCAAAGTATGGTTAAAAGTGAGAACAGTGTTCCTTTTCTCTGTAGAAGCTTTACTTTGAAAGATAATCACAATCATTTGAAAGTCAGTGAATTTCATGAAATGCTTTTGTGAGAAACGCACATGTGTTACTCTGAAATGAGAAGCGTCTGTTTGGGATATGTCAAAGTATGGTTAAAAGTGAGAACAGTGTTCCTTTTCTCTGTAGAAGCTTTACTTTGAAAGATAATCACGATCATTTGAAAGTCAGTGAATTTCATGAAATGCTTTTGTTTGAAACGCACATGTGTTACTCTGAAATGAGAAGCGTCTGTTTGGGATATGTCAAAGTATGGTTAAAAGTGAGAAGAGTGTTCCTTTTTTCTGTAGAAGCTTTACTTTGAAAGATAATCAGGATCATTTGAAAGTCAGTGAATTTCATGAAATGCTTTTGTGAGAAAAGCACATGTGTTACTCTGAAATGAGAAGCGTCTGTTTGGTATATGTCAAAGTATGGTTAATAGTGAGAACAGTGTTCCTTTTCTCTGTAGAAACTTTACTTTGAAAGATAATCACGTTCTTTGAAAGCAAAAGAATTTCATGAAATGCTTTTGTGAGAAACGCACATGTGTTACTCTGAAATGAGAAGCGTCTGTTTGGGATATGTCAATGTATGGTTAAAAGTGAGAACAGTGTTCCTTTTCTCTGTAGAGGCTTTACTTTGAAAGATAATCACGTTCTTTGAAAGCAAAAGAATTTCATGAAATGCTTTTGTGAGAAACGCACATGTGTTACTCTGAAATGAGAAGCGTCTGTTTGGGATATGTCAAAGTATGGTTAAAAGTGAGAACAGTGTTCCTTTTCTCTGTAGAAGCTTTACTTTGAAAGATAATCACGTTCTTTGAAAGCAAAAGAATTTCATGAAATGCTTTTGTGAGAAACGCACATGTGTTACTCTGAAATGAGAAGCGTCTGTTTGGGATATGTCAAAGTATGGTTAAAAGTGAGAACAGTGTTCCTTTTCTCTGTAGAAGCTTTACTTTGAAAGATAATCACGATCATTTGAAAGTCAGTGAATTTCATGAAATGCTTTTGTGAGAAACGCACATATGTTACTCTGAAATGAGAAGCGTCTGTTTGGGATATGTCAAAGTATGGTTAAAAGTGAGAACAGTGTTCCTTTTCTCTGTAGAAGCTTTACTTTGAAAGATAATCACGTTCTTTGAAAGTCAGAGAATTTCATGAAATGCTTTTGTGAGAAACGCACATGTGTTACTCTGAAATGAGAAGCGTCTGTTTGGGATATGTCAAAGTATGGTTAAAAGTGAGAACAGTGTTCCTTTTCTCTGTAGAAGCTTTACTTTGAAAGATAATCACGTTCTTTGAAAGCAAAAGAATTTCATGAAATGCTTTTGTGAGAAACGCACATGTGTTACTCTGAAATGAGAAGCGTCTGTTTGGGATATGTCAAAGTATGGTTAAAAGTGAGAACAGTGTTCCTTTTCTCTGTAGAAGCTTTACTTTGAAAGATAATCACGATCATTTGAAAGTCAGTGAATTTCATGAAATGCTTTTGTGAGAAACGCACATGTGTTACTCTGAAATGAGAAGCGTCTGTTTGGGATATGTCAAAGTATGGTTAAAAGTGAGAACAGTGTTCCTTTTCTCTGTAGAAGCTTTACTTTGAAAGATAATCACGATCATTTGAAAGTCAGTGAATTTCATGAAATGCTTTTGTGAGAAACCCACATGTGTTACTCTGAAATGAGAAGCGTCTGTTTGGGATATGTCAAAGTATGGTTAAAAGTGAGAACAGTGTTCCTTTTCTCTGTAGAAGCTTTACTTTGAAAGATAATCACGTTCTTTGAAAGCAAAAGAATTTCATGAAATGGTTTTGTGAGAAACGCACATGTGTTACTCTGAAATGAGAAGCGTCTGTTTGGGATATGTCAAAGTATGGTTAAAAGTGAGAACAGTGTTCCTTTTCTCTGTAGAAGCTTTACTTTGAAAGATAATCACAATCATTTGAAAGTCAGTGAATTTCATGAAATGCTTTTGTGAGAAACGCACATGTGTTACTCTGAAATGAGAAGCGTCTGTTTGGGATATGTCAAAGTATGGTTAAAAGTGAGAACAGTGTTCCTTTTCTCCGTAGAAGCTTTACTTTGAAAGATAATCACGATCATTTGAAAGCAAAAGAATTTCATGAAATGCTTTTGTGAGAAACGCACATGTGTTACTCTGAAATGAGAAGCGTCTGTTTGGGATATGTCAAAGTATGGTTAAAAGTGAGAACAGTGTTCCTTTTCTCTGTAGAAGCTTTACTTTGAAAGATAATCACGTTCATTTGAAAGTCAGAGAATTTCATGAAATGCTTTTGTGAGAAACGCACATGTGTTACTCTGAAATGAGAAGCGTCTGTTTGGGATATGTCAAAGTATGGTTAAAAGTGAGAACAGTGTTCCTTTTCTCTGTAGAAGCTTTACTTTGAAAGATAATCACGATCATTTGAAAGTCAGTGAATTTCATGAAATGCTTTTGTGAGAAAGCACATGTGTTACTCTGAAATGAGAAGCGTCTGTTTGGGATATGTCAAAGTATGGTTAAAAGTGAGAACAGTGTTCCTTTTCTCTGTAGAAGCTTTACTTTGAAAGATAATCACGTTCTTTGAAAGCAAAAGAATTTCATGAAATGCTTTTGTGAGAAACACACATGTGTTACTCTGAAATGAGAAGCGTCTGTTTGGGATATGTCAAAGTATGGTTAAAAGTGAGAACAGTGTTCCTTTTCTCTGTAGAAGCTTTACTTTGAAAGATAATCACGTTCATTTGAAAGTCAGTGAATTTCATGAAATGCTTTTGTGAGAAACGCACATGTGTTACTCTGAAATGAGAAGCGTCTGTTTGGGATATGTCAAAGTATGGTTAAAAGTGAGAACAGTGTTCCTTTTCTCTGTAGAAGCTTTACTTTGAAAGATAATCACGTTCATTTGAAAGTCAGTGAATTTCATGAAATGCTTTTGTGAGAAACGCACATGTGTTACTCTGAAATGAGAAGCGTCTGTTTGGGATATGTCAAAGTATGGTTAAAAGTGAGAACAGTGTTCCTTTTCTCTGTAGAAGCTTTACTTTGAAAGATAATCACGATCATTTGAAAGTCAGTGAATTTCATGAAATGCTTTTGTGAGAAACGCACATGTGTTACTCTGAAATGAGAAGCGTCTGTTTGGGATATGTCAAAGTATGGTTAAAAGTGAGAACAGTGTTCCTTTTCTCTGTAGAAGCTTTACTTTGAAAGATAATCACGATCATTTGAAAGTCAGAGAATTTCATGAAATGCTTTTGTGAGAAACGCACATGTGTTACTCTGAAATGAGAAGCGTCTGTTTGGGATATGTCAAAGTATGGTTAAAAGTGAGAACAGTGTTCCTTTTCTCTGTAGAAGCTTTACTTTGAAAGATAATCACGATCATTTGAAAGTCAGTGAATTTCATGAAATGCTTTTGTGAGAAACGCACATGTGTTACTCTGAAATGAGAAGCGTCTGTTTGGGATATGTCAAAGTATGGTTAAAAGTGAGAAGAGTGTTCCTTTTTTCTGTAGAAGCTTTACTTTGAAAGATAATCAGGATCATTTGAAAGTCAGTCAATTTCATGAAATGCTTTTGTGAGAAAAGCACATGTGTTACTCTGAAATGAGAAGCGTCTGTTTGGGATATGTCAAAGTATGGTTAATAGTGAGAACAGTGTTCCTTTTCTCTGTAGAAACTTTACTTTGAAAGATAATCACGTTCTTTGAAAGCAAAAGAATTTCATGAAATGCTTTTGTGAGAAACGCACATGTGTTACTCTGAAATGAGAAGCGTCTGTTTGGGATATGTCAATGTATGGTTAAAAGAGAGAACAGTGTTCCTTTTCTCTGTAGAAGCTTTACTTTGAAAGATAATCACGTTCTTTGAAAGCAAAAGAATTTCATGAAATGCTTCTGTGAGAAACGCACATGTGTTACTCTGAAATGAGAAGCGTCTGTTTGGGATATGTCAAAGTATGGTTAAAAGTGAGAACAGTGTTCCTTTTCTCTGTAGAGGCTTTACTTTGAAAGATAATCACGTTCTTTGAAAGCAAAAGAATTTCATGAAATGCTTTTGTGAGAAACACACATGTGTTACTCTGAAATGAGAAGCGTCTGTTTGGGATATGTCAAAGTATGGTTAAAAGTGAGAACAGTGTTCCTTTTCTCTGTAGAAGCTTTACTTTGAAAGATAATCACGATCATTTGAAAGTCAGTGAATTTCATGAAATGCTTTTGTGAGAAACGCACATATGTTACTCTGAAATGAGAAGCGTCTGTTTGGGATATGTCAAAGTATGGTTAAAAGTGAGAACAGTGTTCCTTTTCTCTGTAGAGGCTTTACTTTGAAAGATAATCACGTTCTTTGAAAGCAAAAGAATTTCATGAAATGCTTTTGTGAGAAACGCACATGTGTTACTCTGAAATGAGAAGCGTCTGTTTGGGATATGTCAAAGTATGGTTAAAAGTGAGAACAGTGTTCCTTTCTCTGTAGAGGCTTCACTTTGAAAGATAATCACCTTCTTTGAAAGCAAAAGAATTTCATGAAATGGTTTTGTGAGAAACACACATGTGTTACTCTGAAATGAGAAGCGTCTGTTTGGGATATGTCAAAGTATGGTTAAAAGTGAGAACAGTGTTCCTTTTCTCTGTAGAAGCTTTACTTTGAAAGATAATCACGATCATTTGAAAGTCAGTGAATTTCATGAAATGCTTTTGTGAGAAACGCACATGTGTTACTCTGAAATGAGAAGCGTCTGTTTGGGATATGTCAAAGTATGGTTAAAAGTGAGAACAGTGTTCCTTTTCTCTGTAGAAGCTTTACTTTGAAAGATAATCACGATCATTTGAAAGTCAGTGAATTTCATGAAATGCTTTTGTGAGAAACCCCCATGTGTTACTCTGAAATGAGAAGCGTCTGTTTGGGATATGTCAAAGTATGGTTAAAAGTGAGAACAGTGTTCCTTTTCTCTGTAGAAGCTTTACTTTGAAAGATAATCACGTTCTTTGAAAGCAAAAGAATATCATGAAATGGTTTTGTGAGAAACACACATGTGTTACTCTGAAATGAGAAGCGTCTGTTTGGGATATGTCAATGTATGGTTAAAAGTGAGAACAGTGTTCCTTTTCTCTGTAGAAGCTTTATTTTGAAAGATAATCACGATCATTTGAAAGTCAGTGAATTTCATGAAATGCTTTTGTGAGAAACGCACATGTGTTACTCTGAAATGAGAAGCGTCTGTTTGGGATATGTCAAAGTATGGTTAAAAGTGAGAACAGTGTTCCTTTTCTCCGTAGAAGCTTTACTTTGAAAGATAATCACGATCATTTGAAAGCAAAAGAATTTCATGAAATGCTTTTGTGAGAAACGCACATGTGTTACTCTGAAATGAGAAGCGTCTGTTTGGGATATGTCAAAGTATGGTTAAAAGTGAGAACAGTGTTCCTTTTCTCTGTAGAAGCTTTACTTTGAAAGATAATCACGTTCTTTGAAAGCAAAAGAATTTCATGAAATGCTTTTGTGAGAAACGCACATGTGTTACTCTGAAATGAGAAGCGTCTGTTTGGGATATGTCAAAGTATGGTTAAAAGTGAGAAGAGTGTTCCTTTTCTCTGTAGAAGCTTTACTTTGAAAGATAATCACGATCATTTGAAAGTCAGTGAATTTCATGAAATGCTTTTGTGAGAAAAGCACATGTGTTACTCTGAAATGAGAAGCGTCTGTTTGGGATATGTCAAAGTATGGTTAAAAGTGAGAACAGTGTTCCTTTTCTCTGTAGAAGCTTTACTTTGAAAGATAATCACGTTCTTTGAAAGCAAAAGAATTTCATGAAATGCTTTTGTGAGAAACACACATGTGTTACTCTGAAATGAGAAGCGTCTGTTTGGGATATGTCAAAGTATGGTTAAAAGTGAGAACAGTGTTCCTTTTCTCTGTAGAAGCTTTACTTTGAAAGATAATCACATTCTTTGAAAGTCAGTGAATTTCATGAAATGCTTTTGTGAGAAACACACATGTGTTACTCTGAAATGAGAAGCGTCTGTTTGGGATATGTCAAAGTATGGTTAAAAGTGAGAACAGTGTTCCTTTTCTCTGTAGAAGCTTTACTTTGAAAGATAATCACGTTCTTTGAAAGTCAGTGAATTTCATGAAATGCTTTTGTGAGAAACGCACATGTGTTACTCTGAAATGAGAAGCGTCTGTTTGGGATATGTCAAAGTATGGTTAAAAGTTAGAACAGTGTTCCTTTTCTCTGTAGAAGCTTTACTTTGAAAGATAATCACGATCATTTGAAAGTCAGTGAATTTCATGAAATGCTTTTGTGAGAAACGCACATGTGTTACTCTGAAATGAGAAGCGTCTGTTTGGGATATGTCAAAGTATGGTTAAAAGTGAGAACAGTGTTCCTTTTCTCTGTAGAAGCTTTACTTTGAAAGATAATCACGATCATTTGAAAGTCAGTGAATTTCATGAAATGCTTTTGTGAGAAACGCACATGTGTTACTCTGAAATGAGAAGCGTCTGTTTGGGATATGTCAAAGTATGGTTAAAAGTGAGAACAGTGTTCCTTTTCTCTGTAGAAGCTTTACTTTGAAAGATAATCACGTTCTTTGAAAGCAAAAGAATTTCATGAAATGCTTTTGTGAGAAACACACATGTGTTACTCTGAAATGAGAAGCGTCTGTTTGGGATATGTCAAAGTATGGTTAAAAGTGAGAAGAGTGTTCCTTTTTTCTGTAGAAGCTTTACTTTGAAAGATAATCAGGATCATTTGAAAGTCAGTCAATTTCATGAAATGCTTTTGTGAGAAAAGCACATGTGTTACTCTGAAATGAGAAGCGTCTGTTTGGTATATGTCAAAGTATGATTAATAGTGAGAACAGTGTTCCTTTTCTCTGTAGAAACTTTACTTTGAAAGATAATCACGTTCTTTGAAAGCAAAAGAATTTCATGAAATGCTTTTGTGAGAAACGCACATGTGTTACTCTGAAATGAGAAGCGTCTGTTTGGGATATGTCAATGTATGGTTAAAAGAGAGAACAGTGTTCCTTTTCTCTGTAGAGGCTTTACTTTGAAAGATAATCACGTTCTTTGAAAGCAAAAGAATTTCATGAAATGCTTCTGTGAGAAACGCACATGTGTTACTCTGAAATGAGAAGCGTCTGTTTGGGATATGTCAAAGTATGGTTAAAAGTGAGAACAGTGTTCCTTTTCTCTGTAGAGGCTTTACTTTGAAAGATAATCACGTTCTTTTAAAGCAAAAGAATTTCATGAAATGCTTTTGTGAGAAACACACATGTGTTACTCTGAAATGAGAAGCGTCTGTTTGGGATATGTCAAAGTATGGTTAAAAGTGAGAACAGTGTTCCTTTTCTCTGTAGAAGTTTTAATTTGAAAGATAATCACGATCATTTGAAAGTCAGTGAATTTCATGAAATGCTTTTGTGAGAAACGCACATATGTTACTCTGAAATGAGAAGCGTCTGTTTGGGATATGTCAAAGTATGGTTAAAAGTGAGAACAGTGTTCCTTTTCTCTGTAGAGGCTTTACTTTGAAAGATAATCACGTTCTTTGAAAGCAAAAGAATTTCATGAAATGCTTTTGTGAGAAACGCACATGTGTTACTCTGAAATGAGAAGCGTCTGTTTGGGATATGTCAAAGTATGGTTAAAAGTGAGAACAGTGTTCCTTTCTCTGTAGAGGCTTCACTTTGAAAGATAATCACGTTCTTTGAAAGCAAAAGAATTTCATGAAATGCTTTTATGAGAAACACACATGTGTTACTCTGAAATGAGAAGCGTCTGTTTGGGATATGTCAAAGTATGGTTAAAAGTGAGAACAGTGTTCCTTTTCTCTGTAGAAGCTTTAATTTGAAAGATAATCACGATCATTTGAAAGTCAGTGAATTTCATGAAATGCTTTTGTGAGAAACGCACATGTGTTACTCTGAAATGAGAAGCGTCTGTTTGGGATATGTCAAAGTATTGTTAAAAGTGAGAACAGTGTTCCTTTTCTCTGTAGAAGCTTTACTTTGAAAGATAATCACGATCATTTGAAAGTCAGTGAATTTCATGAAATGCTTTTGTGAGAAACCCACATGTGTTACTCTGAAATGAGAAGCGTCTGTTTGGGATATGTCAAAGTATGGTTAAAAGTGAGAACAGTGTTCCTTTTCTCTGTAGAAGCTTTACATTGAAAGATAATCACGATCATTTGAAAGTCAGTGAATTTCATGAAATGCTTTTGTGAGAAACGCACATGTGTTACTCTGAAATGAGAAGCGTCTGTTTGGGATATGTCAAAGTATGGTTAAAAGTGAGAAGAGTGTTCCTTTTCTCTGTAGAAGCTTTATTTTGAAAGATAATCATGATCATTTGAAAGTCAGTGAATTTCATGAAATGCTTTTGTGAGAAACGCACATGTGTTACTCTGAAATGAGAAGCGTCTGTTTGGGATATGTCAAAGTATGGTTAAAAGTGAGAACAGTGTTCCTTTTCTCTGTAGAAGCTTTACTTTGAAAGATAATCACGATCATTTGAAAGTCAGTGAATTTCATGAAATGCTTTTGTGAGAAACGCACATGTGTTACTCTGAAATGAGAAGCGTCTGTTTGGGATATGTCAAAGTATGGTTAAAAGTGAGAACAGTGTTCCTCTTCTCTGTAGAGGCTTTACTTTGGAAGATAATCACGTTCTTTGAAAGCAAAATAATTTCATGAAATGCTTTTGTGAGAAACGCACATGTGTTACTCTGAAATGAGAAGCGTCTGTTTGGGATATGTCAAAGTATGGTTAAAAGTGAGAACAGTGTTCCTTTTCTCTGTAGAGGCTTTACTTTGAAAGATAATCACGTTCTTTGAAAGCAAAAGAATTTCATGAAATGGTTTTGTGAGAAACACACATGTGTTACTCTGAAATGAGAAGCGTCTGTTTGGGATATGTCAAAGTATGGTTAAAAGTGAGAACAGTGTTCCTTTTCTCTGTAGAAGCTTTACTTTGAAAGATAATCACGATCATTTGAAAGTCAGTGAATTTCATGAAATGCTTTTGTGAGAAACGCACATGTGTTACTCTGAAATGAGAAGCGTCTGTTTGGGATATGTCAAAGTATGGTTGAAAGTGAGAACAGTGTTCCTTTTCTCTGTAGAAGCTTTACTTTGAAAGATAATCACGTTCATTTGAAAGTCAGTGAATTTCAAGAAATGATTTTGTGAGAAACGCACATGTGTTACTCTGAAATGAGAAGCGTCTGTTTGGGATATGTCAAAGTATGGTTAAAAGTGAGAACAGTGTTCCTTTTCTCTGTAGAAGCTTTACTTTGAAAGATAATCACGATCATTTGAAAGTCAGTGAATTTCATGAAATGCTTTTGTGAGAAACGCACATGTGTTACTGTGAAATGAGAAGCGTCTGTTTGGGATATGTCAAAGTATGGTTAAAAGTGAGAACAGTGTTCCTTTTCTCTGTAGAATCTTTACTTGAAATGATAATCACGATCATTTGAAAGTCAGTGAATTTCATGAAATGCTTTTGTGAGAAACGCACATGTGTTACTCTGAAATGAGAAGCGTCTGTTTGGGATATGTCAAAGTATGGTTAAAATTGAGAACAGTGTTCCTTTTCTCTGTAGAAGCTTTACTTTGAAAGATAATCACGTTCTTTGAAAGCAAAAGAATTTCATGAAATGCTGTTGTGAGAAACGCACATGTGTTACTCTGAAATGAGAAGCGTCTGTTTGGGATATGTCAAAGTATGGTTAATAGTGAGAACAGTGTTCCTTTTCTCTGTAGAAGCTTTACTTTGAAAGATAATCACGATCATTTGAAAGTCAGTGAATTTCATGAAATGCTTTTGTGAGAAACGCACATGTGTTACTCTGAAATGAGAAGCGTCTGTTTGGGATATGTCAAAGTATGGTTAAAAGTGAGAACAGTGTTCCTTTTCTCTGTAGAAGCTTTACTTTGAAAGATAATCACGATCATTTGAACGTCAGTGAATTTCATGAAATGCTTTTGTGAGAAACGCACATGTGTTACTCTGAAATGAGAAGCGTCTGTTTGGGATATGTCAAAGTATGGTTAAAAATGAGAACAGTGTTCCTTTCCTCTGTAGAAGTTTTACTTTGAAAGATAAATACGATCATTTGAAAGTCAGTGAATTTCATGAAATGCTTTTGTGAGAAACGCACATGTGTTACTCTGAAATGAGAAGCGTCTGTTTGGGATATGTCAAAGTATGGTTAAAAGTGAGAACAGTGTTCCTTTTCTCCGTAGAAGCTTTACTTTGAAAGATAATCACGTTTTTTGAAAGCAAAAGAATTTCATGAAATGCTTTTGTGAGAAACGAACATGTGTTACTCTGAAATGAGAAGCATCTGTTTGGGATATGTCAAAGTATGGTTAAAAGTGAGAACAGTGTTCCTTTTCTCTGTAGAAGCTTTACTTTGAAAGATAATCACATTCTTTGAAAGTCAGTGAATTTCATGAAATGCTTTTGTGAGAAACACACATGTGTTACTCTGAAATGAGAAGCGTCTGTTTGGGATATGTCAAAGTATGGTTAAAAGTGAGAAGAGTGTTCCTTTTCTCTGTAGAAGCTTTACTTTGAAAGATAATCACGTTCTTTGAAAGCAAAAGAATTTCATGAAATGCTTTTGTGAGAAACGCACATGTGTTACTCTGAAATGAGAAGCGTCTATTTGGGATATGTCAAAGTATGGTTAAAAGTGAGAAGAGTGTTCCTTTTCTCTGTAGAAGCTTTACTTTGAAAGATAATCACGATCATTTGAAAGTCAGTGAATTTCATGAAATGCTTTTGTGAGAAAAGCACATGTGTTATTCTGAAATGAGAAGCGTCTGTTTGGTATATGTCAAAGTATGGTTAATAGTGAGAACAGTGTTCCTTTTCTCTGTAGAAACTTTACTTTGAAAGATAATCACGTTCTTTGAAAGCAAAAGAATTTCATGAAATGCTTTTGTGAGAAACGCACATGTGTTACTCTGAAATGAGAAGCGTCTGTTTGGGATATGTCAAAGTATGGTTAAAAGTGAGAACAGTGTTCCTCTTCTCTGTAGAGGCTTTACTTTGGAAGATAATCACGTTCTTTGAAAGCAAAATAATTTCATGAAATGCTTTTGTGAGAAACGCACATGTGTTACTCTGAAATGAGAAGCGTCTGTTTGGGATATGTCAAAGTATGGTTAAAAGTGAGAACAGTGTTCCTTTTCTCTGTAGAAGCTTTACTTTGAAAGATAATCACGTTCATTTGAAAGCCAAAGAATTTCATGAAATGCTTTTGTGAGAAACGCACATGTGTTACTCTGAAATGAGAAGCGTCTGTTTGGGATATGTCAAAGTATGGTTAAAAGTGAGAACAGTGTTCCTTTTCTCTGTAGAAGCTTTACTTTGAAAGATAATCACGATCATTTGAAAGTCAGTGAATTTCATGAAATGCTTTTGTGAGAAACGCACATGTGTTACTCTGAAATGAGAAGCGTCTGTTTGGGATATGTCAAAGTATGGTTAAAAGTGAGAACAGTGTTCCTTTTCTCTGTAGAAGCTTTACTTTGAATGATAATCACGATCATTTGAAAGTCAGTGAATTTCATGAAATGCTTTTGTGAGAAACGCACATGTGTTACTCTGAAATGAGAAGCGTCTGTTTGGGATATGTCAAAGTATGGTTAAAAGTGAGAACAGTGTTCCTTTTCTCTGTAGAAGCTTTACTTTGAAAGATAATCACGATCATTTGAAAGTAAGTGAATTTCATGAAATGCTTTTGTGAGAAACGCACATGTGTTACTCTGAAATGAGAAGCGTCTGTTTGGGATATGTCAAAGTATGGTTAAAAGTGAGAACAGTGTTCCTTTTCTCTGTAGAATCTTTACTTTGAAAGATAATCACGATCATTTGAAAGTCAGTGAATTTCATGAAATGCTTTTGTGAGAAACGCACATGTGTTACTCTGAAATGAGAAGCGTCTGTTTGGGATATGTCAAAGTATGGTTAAAAGTGAGAACAGTGTTCCTTTTCTCTGTAGAAGCTTTACTTTGAAAGATAATCATGATCATTTGAAAGTCAGAGAATTTCATGAAATGCTTTTGTGAGAAACGCACATGTGTTACTCTGAAATGAGAAGCGTCTGTTTGGGATATGTCAAAGTATGGTTAAAAGTGAGAACAGTGTTCCTTTTCTCTGTAGAAGCTTTACTTTGAAAGATAAACACGATCATTTGAAAGTCAGTGAATTTCATGAAATGCTTTTGTGAGAAACGCACATGTGTTACTCTGAAATGAGAAGCGTCTGTTTGGGATATGTCAAAGTATGGTTAAAAGTGAGAACAGTGTTCCTTTTCTCTGTAGAAGCTTTACTTTGAAAGATAATCACGATCATTTGAAAGTCAGAGAATTTCATGAAATGCTTTTGTGAGAAACGCACATGTGTTACTCTGAAATGAGAAGCGTCTGTTTGGGATATGTCAAAGTATGGTTAAAAGTGAGAACAGTGTTCCTTTTCTCTGTAGAAGCTTTACTTTGAAAGATAATCACGATCCTTTGAAAGTCAGTGAATTTCATGAAATGCTTTTGTGAGAAACGCACATGTGTTACTCTGAAATGAGAAGCGTCTGTTTGGGATATGTCAAAGTATGGTTAAAAGTGAGAAGAGTGTTCCTTTTCTCTGTAGAAGCTTTACTTTGAAAGATAATCACGTTTTTGAAAGCAAAAGAATTTCATGAAATGCTTTTGTGAGAAACGCACATGTGTTACTCTGAAATGAGAAGCGTCTGTTTGGGATATGTCAAAGTATGGTTAAAAGTGAGAAGAGTGTTCCTTTTCTCTGTAGAAGCTTTACTTTGAAAGATAATCACGATCCTTTGAAAGTCAGTGAATTTCATGAAATGCTTTTGTGAGAAAAGCACATGTGTTACTCTGAAATGAGAAGCGTCTGTTTGGGATATGTCAAAGTATGGTTAAAAGTGAGAACAGTGTTCCTTTTCTCTGTAGAAGCTTTACTTTGAAAGATAATCACGTTCTTTGAAAGCCAAAAAGAATTTCATGAAATGCTTTTGTGAGAAAGGCACATGTGTTACTCTGAAATGAGAAGCGTCTGTTTGGGATATGTCAAAGTATGGTTAAAAGTGAGAACAGTGTTCCTTTTCTCTGTAGAAGCTTTACTTTGAAAGATAATCACGATCATTTGAAAGTCAGAGAATTTCATGAAATGCTTTTGTGAGAAACGCACATGTGTTACTCTGAAATGAGAAGCGTCTGTTTGGGATATGTCAAAGTATGGTTAAAAGTGAGAACAGTGTTCCTTTTCTCTGTAGAAGCTTTACTTTGAAAGATAATCACGTTCTTTGAAAGCCAAAGAATTTCATGAAATGCTTTTGTGAGAAACACACATGTGTTACTCTGAAATGAGAAGCGTCTGTTTGGGATATGTCAAAGTATGGTTAAAAGTGAGAACAGTGTTCCTTTCCTCTGTAGAAGCTTTACTTTGAAAGATAATCACGATCATTTGAAAGTCAGTGAATTTCATGAAATGCTTTTGTGAGAAACGCACATGTGTTACTCTGAAATGAGAAGCGTCTGTTTGGGATATGTCAAAGTATGGTTAAAAGTGAGAACAGTGTTCCTTTTCTCTGTAGAAGCTTTACTTTGAAAGATAATCACGATCATTTGAAAGCCAAAAGAATTTCATGAAATGCTTTTGTGAGAAACGCACATGTGTTACTCTGAAATGAGAAGCGTCTGTTTGGGATATGTCAAAGTATGGTTAAAAGTGAGAACAGTGTTCCTTTTCTCTGTAGAAGCTTTACTTTGAAAGATAATCACGATCCTTTGAAAGTCAGTGAATTTCATGAAATGCTTTTGTGAGAAACACACATGTGTTACT
>CADCXT010002054.1:0-74066 GCA_902806775.1 Microtus agrestis
GGGTTTTAGTTTCAGATGTAATTAAGTTGACAACCAAGAACAGCCATCATATTAGTGTAGGGAAGATATATCTTTTATTTAACAAATTTCTTTTTCACCTCATTCATACTTTTTCAAGTTCCCTTTCTTTGGTAGAATGGAGCAGCTTAAGTTGAAAGAACTATTACCTTTACAGAGGAGTATATAAGCCCTAAGGTATTATAGGAGTCCTATAGTTCCAATATTGTTCTGTCATGAGAAAATCAGATTACAGCATAAAAAATATTGAATATTGTTAGAAGGTAGAAACACTAAATACACATACTTATAAGACCAGAGAATTTCTTGAATGCCAAACAGGATACACATGAGCTGTGTTATAGACCCAAAGTAAAATTAAGACCAAATTAACAGACTCAATAAGAAAATTATAAACTTTTTGAAAGAGTTACAAGTAGACATTCTCCCAAAACGAAAGAATCGAAGGCATTCAGAAGCCACAAGACAGTGTTAGAGGCAGCATCTCCTGGGAGTTACAAATGGTTGTGAGCCTTCATGTAAGTGCTGGCAATCAAACCCGGGTCCTTTAGAAGTGTGAAAAGTACACTTGTCGGCTACACAATCGTTCCAGCCCCAAGAATTAATCATTTCAAACTATTGTAGTAAACTCAGTTCACTTTTTTCTGTAATGAAAGTTTCCACTACAGTGTATCATTTTACAGACTTTTTAAGTTAAAAGTGTCATGTATAAGGTTTATATGTCATAAGTATACAATTTAAATTTTCATAGAAAGAAATGCTTTTGTGAATTTGTGTTTGTGAATTTTCATAGAATAAAATATGCCTTTATGGCCAGAACCCAGATTTATTTTCCCTGTTTTTTAATGTTTTCTTTTTCCATATATTTTTTTCTTTAAACACTTTAAATTTAAATATATTTTGATTCTTTTCTTCCCTTCCTCCTCCAAGCCCTTCCAGATTCCCTCCTCCTCCCTATCCACCCAACTTTAAGTTCTTTCTCAAAAAACAAATAAAACCCTATACAACATAAAACCCCCAAAGCAAATGAACAAGAAAAAAACCCAACATCCCCCACAAAAATATCCAATCAAAGCATACAAAAACAAAAAGTGTGGAGTCCATTATAGGCTTGCCAGCTACTCTTGAACATGAAGACTGTACTTGAGTGATGGATATGCCCAGTGTCATTCCCTCTCCCAGCAGGTAGGTACCTTTATCTAGTGCCTATATTTTCATGTATTCATTCATTTTCTTCAAGGTAATGTTACGGAATAATCTTCTTATACACTGTAAAGATTTGTCACTCAAATTGGTTTAATAAAATGCTGGTTGTACAGTAGCCAGGAAGGAAGTGTAGGCCAGTCAACCAAACTAAGAATGATAGAAAGAAAGAAGGGCAGAGTCAGGAGCCACCATCCAGAGGCAAGAATGCCAGATTGAGAAAAGGTACCAAACCACGTGCCACGTGGCTAAACATAGATAAGTATTATCGGCTAATTCAAATCTAAGAGCTAGTTAGTAATAAGTCTGAGTTACCAGTCAAGCATTTATAATTAATATAAGCCTCCTAGTAGTAATTTGGGAAGCAGCTGTCAGCTATTTGGGAGTTGCTGGTGGGACAGAAACTTCTGCTTACAAAGATATAATAAAGTAAAACAAATGCTATCATTTCAAAGATAAACCAACAGAAGAAAAAAGAGACCAAGAGAAAATATAAGAATCAGAGACCAAAATACTCTTCACCCCCAAAAATTAACCCTCAGGAATACAATGAAAACACTAAGCTGGAAACCATAATATATATGCAGAGGACCTGGTGCAGACCTAAGCAGTCTCTGTGCATGCTGCCTCAGTCTCTGTGAGCTTGTGTGAGTTTTGCTCATGTTAATTTAGAAGGCTTGATGTCCTTCTTTCCTTCTGGCTCTTTTGTTCTTTCTGCCTCCTCTTCTGCAGGATTCCTTGAGCTGTGAGGTAGTGTGTGTGTGAGGGGCAGGAGGGGAAACGTATTGATCAAAGTGTTCCATTTACGGCTGAGTGTTCCAAGTCTCTCACTGTCTGAATAATGTGTGTTTATGAATCTCTATATTTGTTCCCATTTTTCAGGAGAAGCTCTTCTGATGATGGCAAGCAAGGCAATGACCTATGAGAATAGCAGAATATCATCAGGATTCATTTTAC
This sequence comes from Microtus agrestis, assembly GCA_902806775.1. Taxonomy (NCBI): domain Eukaryota; kingdom Metazoa; phylum Chordata; class Mammalia; order Rodentia; family Cricetidae; genus Microtus; species Microtus agrestis. The sequence continues at coordinate 2,179 of CADCXT010002054.1, forward strand.
CATGACATTCACCTTATTTTTGACCAGTATTATTTAGTTTTCCTGTAGGTCCCTGGGCTATATAGACTCAGGTTCTTGGTTATCAAAGTTATGTCTGGTATGGGTTTCATCTCCTGGAATGGGCCTTAAGTCAAATTAGTAATTGGTTCATTACTCCCACAAGCTTTGTGCCACCATTGTGACAACATACCTTGCAAACAATACACAATTGTAGATAAAGAGTTTGTGGCTAGTTTTTGTACATACATTTCTCTTTTGGTAGCATACACAATACCTTATTGAACCAAAGATGATGGAATATAGGGATGAAGACTATATAGTGGGGAACAGACTGAACTCCTTGGCTCAGAAAAAGACTGGACCACTATGCCTGGCATTTGTATTTGGGTTCTGGGGATAGAATTCAAGTCCCCAAGCTTTCAAATTAAGCAGTTTACTTACTACATCATTTCCAAAACCTTTATTCTCCTTTCCATGACAAAAATTCAAAATATAATAAGAATAATAAGATATTTCCTACCCACAATAATATCCTTAATAGCCAGCATTTATCAAATGGCATATTTAAATATTATTTTTAAATTCAGAAATAAAAGAATGTTTTATTAGTATAAAAGTGAGATATAAGGTTGGAAAAGAAAATCCACATTATTATTATTTGTGAGCAATGACCATGTCCTTGGAGAACTATCAGAATCAATTGAAAGACTGAATCCGTAGTTTACCAGTGATTTCAAACCAAGTTAACTTAAAATACTTAAGAATTTTCCTGCCACTAACAGCCACCAAGATTTCACTTACAAATGAGGATTCATTCATGACAGTGAACAAATAAAAAGAACCAAGACATTAGTTAAGCCAAAATTACAAAACTTGCAAACAGAGAAAACTGTGAACTTTCCTGAAATAGAGAGACTTGATTAAACGTAACAAAGATGAGGTCAGACAAAACACATAAAAGGTCATCAGCCTTCCCAAAGATATCTACAGTGAAAAAAAATCACAAAAGAGCAGTCAAAGAGATCCAAGGAGATGCACACACTGAAAAGTTACCCTATACTCAGAGATGGGGAGATTCAATTATCAGAAAACCTGCAGTACTCAAAGTGATCCAAAAGTGTATATAATTTCAATGACATTCTACAGAACTAACTAAAGAAGTCAAATTTTTCTGGATTAGTATAACCTCATCAATAATCAGAAGGCCCTTCACCCACTGACTTCAAAATATACCATGGAGCTTTAGTTACTCAAAACGGCATGGTCACAGACTCAAATACCAGTATCACACAATATAAACACTGTGATAAACCCAAACATTTACAGAGAACTGACTGACAATAAAGGTGATAGGAACACACACACGTAAAGAGCAGAGGTTTTGGCAAATAATTTTGGGAAATTAGACAACCCATATGTAAGGGGATGAAATCAGAGCAATCTCTCACACAAGTTGCACGAACCAAATCAAAGTAGAGGGTCAGTTCAAATAAATAATTTGAAATTATGAAACCACAATAAGAAAACTATAGACAAATACTTATGAAAGTGGGATTGGCAAGGTCATTTCAGATGAAATTCTAAATGACCCGGCAATAAGACCAAAATACACAAATAAATTACATAAATAAAACATTTCCTGTCAACAAGGAAAACAGTCAATAGCATTAAAGAGACCATCTACAGAAAAGAAGAAAATATTTGCAAACTACCTATCTGACACAGGTTGTATATATGTAGATATATAAGGAACTTAAAGACTCAATAAAACATAAACTACTTGCTTTTCTGGACAATAAACCTTTAGAGACATTTTTCAAGGAAGGCAAACTACACGACTAATAGATAGATAAAAATTATAATTAACATCACTATTTATAAGGGAAATGCTATCAACACAATCAATCAGAAGATAGCACCTTACCCCAAAAGAATAGTCACTACTAAAAAAAACAAAGAAAAGTATATACAGATATGGAGAAAAAAATTCTTGCATACTGTAGGTAAAGTATAAATTATTTATAAATTATTATGGCCATTATGAAAAATCATATGAAGTCTTCTCAAAAAGTTAAAAGCAAAGTTATTATGTAATCAAGCTATATTATTACTGAATATATATCTAAAAGAAAAGAAATAAATATATTGAAAATGTTGAGGAGACATTTGCACTTCCATCTTTTCTGTAGCACAATCACAAGAGATGAGAAATAAAGCCAGCACTGCCTAAAACTGATGAACGAAGTTAGAAATAGTTATATTCACCTTTGTGATATCATTTGGCCATGAAAAAGAAACTGTCGTTTGCAATAACATGGATGGAACTTGAGGTGAATCCATGTCAAGTAAAATAATCCAGGTACAGAAAGACAGGATCTATGTGATTTTATCTAGATAAAAAAATTTTAAAAATCATACCATAGAGTTTTGAGTAGAGTTGTAGTCACTAGAAACTGGTTTAGTAGAGGGTAGGAGGGATGAGGAGAGGTCAATGAGTAGAGTGAGTTAGTACAGGGTAGGGGGGGGATAAGGAGAGGTTGACCAGAGGGACTGTGTTATATATATAGCAGTGAGCCCTCTCTCATTAATCACTAATTAAGAGAATGTCCTACAAGCTTGCCTACAGCCTGATCTTAGAGAGGCATTTTCTTAAATGAAGCTCCCTCCTTCCCTCCTTTCTTAAATGACTTTAGTCTGTGACAAGTGACATAAAATTATCCAGCATAGATAAGTCTTTCTTTCTACTGTTTCTTCACCTGTCACTCAGAAAAATCTTACCATACTAAACATAATCTAAATCCCCGATCATCTTTTTCTTCAGTCTACACAGTTATCATTTGTCTTTGGACTATAGTACTCTCTTCAACATATTTCTTCATTATTCTTTTATAAGGCATCTCTTTCACATCCCAGTGAGAAAACCTTCTAGATTATAAATCATACTCTCACACTGTTTCAGTTTATATATTTCTCCGGATTAAGATGGTACAGTTTAACACCTCCACCCAACTAATTTTTAAATTTCAAGAATGTCTAGAACAAAACAAATCACACAGTATCATTTATGTCTGTAGTTTTACTTTTAGTGCCTGAACTTACTTTCTTATTCCCCTTAGCTTCCCATCATGCACTGTTGTGCACCAGGGGAGCTTGATAAATGGGTGGGTATTTTCTTATATTACTCCTTTAAAATAAGATCTCAGTTTCACCTTATACCTCAGATGCACATATCTCAGGCTTTCATTCTAAGTCTTTTTGTGGCACTCAGGTACTCCAACCCACCTATTGTCCTCGGCCCTCTGCTGTCTCCTGTGAAAATCTGTTCTCAATAAAGAGTTTTGTTGGAGAAAGCCATTTGTTGGTTCTCAGCTAATAATCACGAAGAAACTATATTCATTAAATCACTGCTTGACCCATTAGCTCTAGCTTCTTAATGGCTAACTCTTACATATTAATTTAACTCATTTCTATCAATCTGTGTATCTCCATGGAGCTGTGGCTTACCAGCTAAAACTCCCAGTATCTGTCTTCAGGGGCTCCACGTCTTCTCTCTGACTCCACCTTTTTTTCTCCTAGCATGCAGCCTAGCTTTCTCTGCCTGGTTCTGTTCTTCCCTGCCATAGGCTAAAAGCAGACTTTTATTTTTATCAATGTTAATCACAGCATACAAAAGGAAATACCACATCAGAGTCTTAAACGTGGGACTAAAGAGATGACTCGGCAATTAAGAGCATTTATTGCTTGTTCAGATGGCCCTGCTTCAGCTCCCAGCACCCATCTGGAGGTTTCATAGCAGCTTGTAATTCGAGTTTCAACACCCTCTTCTGGCCTTCACAGGCATCAGACACAAATGTGGAGCCCAGACACACAAAAGCAAATACCCATATACATAAATAAAAATGAACAATTTTCCTACTTTTTTATATTTTTTTATTATTTATTTATTTATTTTTTATTGAAAAAAAATTTCTGCCTCCTCCCAGCCTCCCATTTCCCTCTCCCTCCCCCCACTCCTCTCCCCCTCCATCTCCAGTCCGAAGAGCAGTCAGGGTTCCCTGCCCTGTGGAAAGTCCAAGGTTCTCCCCCCTCCATCCAGGTCTAGGAAGGTGACCATCCAAACAGGCTAGGCTCCCACAAAGCCAGTACATGCAGTAGGATCAAAACCCAGTGCCATTGTCCTTGGCTTCTCATCAGCCCTCATTGTCCGCATGTTCAGAGAGTCCGGTTTTATCCCAGGCTTTTTCAGTCCCAATTCAGCTGGCCTTGGTGAGCTCCCACTAGATCAGCCCCACTGTCTCAGTGGGTGGGTGCACCCCTCGTGGTCCTGACTTCCTTGCTCATGTTCTCTCTCATTCTGCTCCTCAGTGGGACCTTGGAAGCTCATTCCTGTGCTCCAATGTGGGTCTCTGTCTCTATCTCCATCCATGGCCAGATGAAGATTCTATGGTGATATGAACCATGGTCAGATGAAGATTCTATGGTGATATGCAAGATATTTATCAGTATGGCTATAAGTTAGGGCCATTTCAGGTTCCCTATCCTCAGCTGCCCAAGGAACTAACTGGGGACATCACCCTGGGCACCTGTGAGCCCCTCTAGGTTCAAGTCTCTTGCCAACCCTAAGATGGCTCCCTTAATTAAGATATATACTTCCCTGCTCCCATATCCACCCTTCCTTTATCCCAAACATCCCATTCCCCCAAGTTCCCCCCATCCTCCCATTCTCACTTTTCTCTCTCCATCTCCCCTTACCCCCATCCCACCCCACCCCCAAGATCTCAATTTTTTGCCTGGCAATCTTGTCTACTTCCAATATCCAGGAGGATAACTATATGTTTTTCTTTGGGTTCACCTTCTTATTTTAGAAAAGAACCTTACATTTAATTCATCATAAACATAAATGTTTTCTAATGCTCTGTTGACCGAGGTTTCTGTCCTACCCAGTCCTTCAGTAATTTAGTACCATAGAAACACACAGAGCTCTACATTAATTATAAACTGATCAGCCTAGTAGCTCAGGCTTCTTATTAACTCTTATAACTTTTATTAGCCCATAATACTTGTCTGTGTTAGCCACGTGGCTTGGCACCTTTTTCATCAAGGTGGTCACATGTTGCTTGCTCTGTGTCTGTATTCCTCTCTGTCTGGGTGACGACTGCAGACTAAAGTTTCCTCTCCCAGAATTCTCCTGTTTTCATTGCCCTGCCTCTACTTACTGCCTGGTCACCATGCCTATACTTCGTGCCTGGCTACTGGCCAATCAACACTTTATTAAACAAGTACAATAAACAAATCTTTATGGGGTAAAACCATTGTCCCACAGCAATGCTCTACTTTATAACTTTCTGATGTCAGAAACTACAAAACATATAGAAATGAGTTTTCCTTCACTAACATCTTCATGATAGATTTTTCTAGGCTTCTTGGAATTTTTAAAAATGATATTTTCAACTATCTCTACTGTACCTAATGTCTCTATTATAGCAAATTATCATATAGCTTACCATTTCTTTTTTTAAATAATATGGAGAGCAGCACAATGATAGGTATAATGAAACAGAGGATGATGAATAATGCAATTATCTTCCAATTTAAACAATAATACATGGTACCTGAAAAGCACAAACCAGAACATGTTATTTCCCTGGCTACCATGTTTTGCCATCTTGAGGTCTTTAATTTGTAATTTTTTGTGACTGACTACAGCTTATTTGACATTTAATTTACTCTATAAGATGTTTTCTCATTGCCCTGGAATGAAAAGTAAAATTCTACATAGTAGTTTCATCTTAGGAAAGTACATGCCTTTAAGAAAGGCACTAGGTTCTGCCTTTGACTGCACATTTTGTTGATTTTTTTTTTTTTTACTATTCTGTTCCAATGAAATGCTACACAGCCGTTTTAGGGAGGCAGACAGAATTTAACGTGAAGAATTTGACACTAAAATATAAAATCTTGTCTGAAGGCATTTACAATAAAGCATCAAAACTACACATGGACTTTCACAAAAATCAGGAATTCATATCCCTGATATTTAACACAAAAGTAAGCAAGCCGGAACTTTTACTGAATTGATAAATTAAAATTACTTCTTTGAATATATGAACTTTAATAAAAAATTAAAATTAACCATGATAACACATCCAAGAGATTTATATGAGATACTTATGATATTTAGTTCATATAATACAGTTTAATGATTTGGGAAAATTGTGCAGGAAAAGGAGTTGGTCAACTTCAGTTTTAAAAAACAAACATCACACAAATATGCATTGCTCATATTTCTTGTGAATCCTTAAAAATAGCATTAATATAAAAATGGTTAAATGAAAAACAGAAAAAAAATGTTAAAGTGACCTCTAGTGACAAGAACATGTGAGGAAATAAACTTAGAAAACATGTAATATGAAAAGAAATATAAGTGCTGAAGAGAGAGATGAAGACCATCTGTGAAACAAAAGACAAATAAAGATTTTTGAGTTGTGTTGACAGGAAGATGTTTCCCTTGAGATGAGAAAAATTCAGAATTTATTGATGATTAGTAATTCTCTTTGGTTCCTGGGTTAATGTGACCAAGCTATAGAGAAGTATGTCAAGAATGCTACAAACTAAGCCATTTTCCCAGTGTTTAGTGTCCCCTTTGATTTTGTGGTCAATTCTACTTACATTCTTGATTTACTGGCAGATGAACTATTTTCTCATCATATATGAGTGGATGAGTCATGGTCACAACCAGATACTGGAGGCCTAAGGACCTCACAGTTTTCAAAGAGAAGCTGTATAATTTAGTGATAGTCACTGTGGCATTTGGGTTCTCAGTAAGGTACTCTTCTTGCATGGGTTCTAGGAGTTGTGAAGGGTAAATGGAGATTTCAGGAACAGGCTTTCCTACAGCTGAACAGCGAAGGCTAAGGAGATGTTCAGAGCCAGGAACAGAATGGAGTTCAGTTATTAATTCAGGAACAACTGAAACGAGGAGAAGAAAGTGAAATTAATACAAAGGTATGCCATTCCAAATCCTCTGCTGTTAAAGAAAGGCTTTCCCTCAATTTTTAAAAGACACATAAATGCTGACAACATATTCCTCGTAGATACCTCCACTCACGTGTTATAAAACTTCCTATGCCATTTCCTCTGTTCACTGGCTGCTCTCTAAGTTTCTATGCAACTATAAATTATATGATAAACACCCAACACTTCACACTTACAGTAGTAGAATAAAGAACTCTGGCATTTATTAGTACTGGGATGTATTGCTTATTTGAAGACTGGGAAGCCCTAATTCCCTTAGACTTCACCTTTCCTTGTCTGTCTAGGTATCTCTTTCTTTTCTCAAATATTTTCCTTGTTTTATGGACAAAATTCTGATGCTCTTCCTGGGTCTTTTCTCCTTAATAGAATCTAGTACAGTTTAATGAAAGGATGTCATGTGAAGTGGAAGAAAGTCCTGCCTCAGAACATAATCTTTAATGGCCTCCAAGATTTTCTCCTGTCTAAGTAATCTGGACCCATCAATGTCAGTTTTTTATTGTCTAACATTTTTCTCTGGATAAGGATCTTAAATACTAAAACTCAATTATGTCTATGTCCATTTTGGGACCTAGAGTAAGGTCTTACTTAGAATGCTAAGGCAGGTTTGTTTTTCATGATTGCCACATGGTAAAATATTAAACAGACACTTGTAGCAGGCTTCATCTTCAAATGTCACTTTTTGGATGGTTATGAAGGAGGCACTGGGTTCAAGGATCTTGCACTGTAGCCTGTTTACCTATGGTGGGAGAATATTTTCTCCATATTTATGGCTGTAAGTAGCAATATTTTGTGACAAAATATCTTGGATTTTCTGCCAAGTAATTTTTTCAACATTTGCCAGGCTTATCAAAGTTTCAGAAGATGGTCTCATTTATCCCTAGAACAGCTCTCTCATAATCATTATGCTTAACCCACAGTGAAGACTCTGAAGATGAGGTCCAATGTTAATAGAAATACACTTCTATGGCATATTCCCATACCACTGTCTCTCTGCTTTATGCTTACTATCTTATTCACCTATTCCGCTCAACAGAAAATGAAGCAGAGTATGATAACACACTCCACACTGAGGAAGCAGGATTGTGCATTCAAGAAAAAAATATGATGCTTAGTAGAGACTGTGCCTCAATAAACGGGCTGGAGATGTAACCTGTGTACATTATCAGTATGTTTTGTTGGATACTCAGTGGAAACCCATGGGCTTACCTTATCACAGAATGTAAACATTTTCTCTAAGCAGAAGTTTACTCCTAGCAAACATCTAATAGGATTGCAAGTATGTATTCTCCAAAACTCCAAATATATGAACAAAGTTGTTTATTGAAACATTATTTGTTATGATAAAAACACAAATGCAAATCAAAAATATATTTTATTTCTCACTGCAGTTCATAGGCCCACACTCACGGCAATAGGAGCAGGAGACACTGGACTCAGTGTCAGGTTATTTTTAGAAAGGACATGAAGGTGGGATTGGAGGTCAAGGTGAAACTGAGAAGAGTTACAGGAGGAATAGGGATAATTATGATCAAAATTCATTATATGAAATTCTCAAATAATTAATAAAATACTATATTAAAAAGAATAGATTGCATAAATAAATTAGAGTACTGCACAAAGAATTCATTCAACAATGATATTAAATAAACTACATTTCCTTTAAATAAATTCTACCAATATGATGGAACCAGAAACAACTGAATAGATAAGTGGTCATCTTTTATCTATTTTTTATGTCAACAACAGATAAAATAAGCCCATAGTGTGAGGAGCTATGACACAGACAGTAAAAGGAAAGGAATCTGATAACTGCTGTGGAGTACTACCCATTTTCCCCAGTGTCTGTTTTATTTAAATACAAAGGTTAAAAACCTAACCACACATGTTGATTTATCTTATTCATATGATGTTATAAGCTTTTCACCCATCTCATATTTATGATCAAATTACAAGCAACTGTGTTTCAAAAATTTACAAAATAAATGTGGTGAATCTAAACCACATAAAAGCATCACAAACCCCAAAGAGGCACGATGAACACAGCAACTCTTATAAAGTAAAAACATTTAATTGGGGTGGTTTGCTTTCAGTTTCAGAGGTTTAGTCCATTATCATCATGTTGCAACATAATGGCATGCATGCAGACATGCTGTGAGTCCTACATCATGACTCACAGATGACAGGTGACAGGAAGAGGTCTGAGACACCGAGTGTGTCTTGAATATACATTAGACCTCAAAGCCTGCCTCTGTTGTGACACACTTTCTCCAAGAAGGCCACACTTACTCCAGCAAAGCCACACCTCCAAGTGGTGCCACTCCTTATGAGCTAATGGGGACCATTTACATTCAAAATACCACATTCTCAAACACTTGAGGCAAGTTTATTGTTTATAGAAACACTGGGTTGTTTGGTTAGTTCGGCGTTCATGCTTTACTAGGGTTCATTTAAAGACTGTGGTCTTTAACAATTTTTTACTTTCCTGTACCTCACCATTTTCATCTGTTTTGGTGTTACCTGCTGAATGAGAACACCGGTTATCTGACAGTTACAAGTCACCACAAACATTCTAGTTTCCACAGGCAGTTTCCTCCCTGACTTCAGGGAAAGATTAAACACTACACATGAAACCCTAAACTAGCAACACAAAAAAAGTAACAACCAAGCTGTTTATTACTGATTCCACAAGAGCATCAGTACTTTGTCCCTCATTATCATTTTCTCCCAGGGTATCTTCTCCTTTATAGTCAGAGCTATTTCACAAGAGGTCTTTCTCATCATGCACTTTATTTAATCATTTAATTATTTATTCACTATTCTTGCTTAGTACCAGGCATTGAACCCAGGACCCACTCATGCTAAGCAGAAACTTTATCATTAATCCTAAGTCTCTCTTTTAAGTTTAACATGGATTTTGTCTTTGCTCCTGAATGAATGTCTCTAATGTCTTTTCAAATTTTTTTCTATTTTTTAAAATTATTTTTTTGTGTCTGGGGTGTGTGCCCTTGAGTGCATGTGCCCACAGAGAATAGAGCAGGTCTTTTGATATCCCACAGCTGAATTTACGGATGTTTGTGCATCTCCTAATGTAGGTGCTTGAAAAGAAACACAAAAGGTCCAAAAAAAGGGGACATTCTTTCAACTCTTACCTACAGAGCCAGCTTTCTAGACTGCTCAACTGAATTCTGAAGAAGACTGGTTATTGCCTTAACCTGAAGAAAGCTGATGGATTAAATGCTATTAAGCTAATCACTTGGAATGAGCAGTTATAATAACACAATAGTTATTGAAATCTTAAATTAGATTAGCTTATAAGGATAGACAAATACATGAAGCAAATTATTTATAGGCTTATCGATACAATAAAAAAAGTCTTAGAGGTCAAGAAAAGTCTCAAATTGGACAGTGGTTACACAGTCCTTCAATATCAGCACTCAGGAACGAAAAACAGGCAAATGTTTGTGAGTTCAAGGTCAGTCTAGTCTACAGTCGGAGTTCCAGGACAGTCAAGGATAGACACAGTGTAACTCTGTTTCAAAAAAACAAACGAAACCCAACAACAATACAAAAGAGCCTCCAAAGAAGTCAATCTCAATCATAAAATGCATGTATGCTATTTGACTGTGAACATGGGTACAATTCAAAGGAAATAAGAGATATTGTGAAGAGATCTTTTGCTTCTAGCTGGTCTGCTATTCTTACATTTACATAAAACAAACTTATAAGAAACTGTAGTTTGAGCAAGTTGTACATACCTCAGAAGCAGTATGCTTGCCTACATTCTCGCTCTTTTTTGTTTGTTTGTTTTTTATTGAGTTTTATTAAACTCTACATTTTTCTCTGCTCCCCCTCCCTGCCTCTCCCCTGCCTCCTTCAACTCTCCCTCAAGGTCCCCATGCTCCCAATTTACTCAGGAGATTTTGTCTTTTTCTACTTCCCATGTAGATTAGATCTATGTAAGTCTCTCTTAGTGTCAACACGTGATGGAAGCTGACAGTTTAGAGAAACACTGTGTTCATCAGTCAGTTCTGTGCCAATGCTTCACCTGAATGGTTCACCAGACTGTAGTCTTCTAGCAATATTTTCTTTCCTGCACATCCACATTTCCATCTCAGAAATAGGCTTGACATTACCTGACTCACAGTCTTGAAAAAAATGGTCATCTAACAGTTAAAAATTATCACAAACATTTTAGTTTCCACGGGTAGTTTGGTCCCTGCCTTCTGGGAAGGACTGAACACTACATGTGAAAACCTAAAGTAGCAAAACACAGAAAAGGTAACAACCAAGCTGCCCATCACTGATTCCACCACAGCCCCTATACTGCTTTGCCCCTCAGCATCGTTTGCTCCCAGGTTCTCTTTTCCTTCATAGCCAGAGCTATTTCATAATTCTTAAATTAGAATAGTTCGTAATGATAGACAAAGACATGAAGCAAATTATGTATAGGCTTGCCTACAGAGTAAAAAAAAGTCTTTATGACCAAGAAGGGCCTAAAAAGAAGTCAGTCTCAACATTAAAAGGTGTGTGTGCTATGTGACTGTGAATAGAGGCATAATTAAAAGGAAATGACAGATTTTTGAAGAGATCCTTTGCATCCAGCTGGTCTGCAATTTTTATTACATGAAACAGACATGCATGAAACTATAGTTTGAGCAAGTTGTACATACCTCAGAAGCAGTATGCTTGCTTTTATTCTCACCTTTATCCCATTTTGTAGTCATTGTTTCAAATATGCTCATATTAAACGATTTGCTAGCTGTGTGATTATATAGGTGTATGATTAACACACAAATGTTATCATACATTTCTCATTACCTCTAGGCATAAAAGTAAATATCCTGTAACCTAGTGTGTATTTAACATTGACTTCTAGGTAAAGATCTGTAGAAACAAAAAAAAAAATAGAATTACCTGATTCTTGTACAAAGACAGGAAACATGAAAAGATGGACAAGGCAATGCAGTGAAAAGTCCATTGTATCTAATGATGAAAGTCTTCACAATCACTCAAGCTTACTTTCCAGCTGGACTTCCAAGTGAGACTGACATCCACCTTCCCTAATCCAAAGTTACCCCTAAAAAGGCTTTAATCATTAACCATTGTAAAAGCTAAGGGAGGATGGCCAATGCTGGATGCATTGCTGGGCTGATGGTCCTGCATTCTATAAGAAAGGCTACAATGAGGACCCTAAGAGAGACATACATTGACCTAATCTACATGGGTAATAGAAATAGACAAGATTTGAGTAAATTGGGACCATGGGGACCTTGGAGGGGGGCTGAAGGGGAGAAGGGAGAGTCAGGGAATGGAGCAGAGAAAAATGTAGAGCTCAATAAAAATCAATTTTAAAAAAGGGAAAATGTGAGCAAGTCCTGGGAAGCAAGCCAGTAAGCAGCTCCCCTCCATGGCCTCTGCATCAGCTCATGCAACAGTTTGTACCCATGCTGCTTTTGAGGATAAACTGTAAAAGGAACTGTGAACAAAATAAGCCTTTCCTCCCCACGCTGCTTTGGTTCACAATATTTGTCACAGGAACAGGGACCCTAACTAGGATGATTTCTTCCTCCTTTTTTTCTATCAAGGCTCAGTGCTGCACATCTTTAAGCTCAGCGCTCAGAGAGAGGTTGTCAGATCTCTGTGAGTGGGAGGCCAGCCTAGAAAACTCTACATAAAGAATTTCAGATAGTTAAGATACAGTGGGAGAATTCGTAAGGAAGGGAGGACAGAAGAAGAATTGGAGTTAGGAGAGGTAAGGAAAAATTATGCATTGTTCATGTATAAAATTCTCAGAAAAATTTATTCAATTTTTTTTGTATTATTCTTCTTTGCAAAAATTTTCAATTTTCTTGCTATCCTCTCCTCCAGAAAGTTCATAAATATATGTTACTAGAGGATATGTTAGGGCTCTTCTATGATGGAATTCCCAGGTTCTTTGTACTTGGGGCAGATAAATGAACAAGAAATAGAAAAGCAGTAACTTATTGATAAGAAAAGTGTAGATTTATTAAAATTACAGTAAAACACAGAGTGCACCCATAGAAGGAGATCTGGCCAAGAGCACATGTATTGAAGAACCATGAAATCTTTTCTGGGGTTTCTAGGAGAAGTGAGGAGCTGAGGGGCACAATGAAGTGGATCCTTAAATTGATGGGTAGATGGACTGTTAATTTAAATGTATGATGCCTCATGCCTCAGTATGAGAGGGGAAATAGCTTTATTCTTAGGAGTTTAATTCAAGGATATATTGGCCTTTCTTGAATATTTACAACATCTGTCTGACTGGCTATAGCTAGATATAGATATAGAAATAGATATAGATGGAGATGATATGTATATAAAAGGATATACAAATGTAGATTATAGAGATATCAATGATACAAATATACATCATATTTGTTATATATATGTGTGTACATATAGATAAAATTTCTCATTCTATCAGGATATGCCTGAACACAGAGTAATCATTGGGAAGTTTTAAGTGTTGTCCACTACTGTGAAAGGCAGAAAATTCTTTTTTCCAAGGCAGTACCTTGGAGTCCCTGGATTCTATTGCTTGCCCCTGAGGATATAGGGATATTTTTCTTAATAACATCCTGTTCTTTGTAGCTATCTCATGCTTTATACAAGATCTCTGGAAAATCTTCCTTTCGAAGAAAATTCCAGTTCATGTTCTTATGAGAGTCGTCATGAGTCTTGCTAATGTGCTTGTCTTATTATATGTGCACACAAGCAGTAGCAACACCACAGAGAGTGATATTGAGTGAAAAGATCATTAATATCTATCAAATACCCAAACAGAAGTAAATATTATTACCCCTAATAAACTGTTGATAGGGAAATGGAACCCAGACATTGGATCTGGTGATGATCTTCTCTGAAGAATGTGAATGTCCTTGCTTACTGTGCATTGGTGTCTGTATTCAACCTGCATTTCAAATACATGTATATTCACTTTACTCTCCTCCATACTAAATATCAAAGGAACCACATAAGCAACAACAATAACAAAAATAACCAAACCAAACCAAATCTCCCAGTCCACAAATCGACCAACCTAGCAAACAACCAAATAACAGAAACAATAAACAACAAAAAATAGAACACAGGATATATAAGGGAAAGGGCAGGATTTATGGATTTGGTTAATATGTTCAAAGCATGTTGTTTAAACTTCAGGAGAATGAATAAAATTTTTAAAAGATGAAGTACAAATATCCATAAACACATTAAAAATGCTCAACATCCTTAGCCTTCAGGGAAGAGAAAATTAAAACAACATTGAGATGCCATCTCACCTGTTGAAATGACATCAAATAATAATGAATCATGACAATTATGCAGGGAAACACATATCCTTAAACATAGTTTGTGGACTGCATACTGGCACACCCATCACAGAAAGAATTATAAGTCAATTTCCCATAGGAATACTTGCACATCCACTGTTCATTATAGTATCATTACAAAACCAACTTATAAAATCAGCCTGGGTACCCATCGACAGATGGATGAATGAATAAGGAAAATGTGGAATATATTCAAAATACCATATCAATTATTCATAAAGAATGACATTAAAAATTAAAAAAGAATAACTTTGTTCAAAGATGGATGCAACTGACCATCAACATATAATCAAAAATAAGCCAGCCTCAGGAAGAGAAATGTCAAGTTTTCTTTTGCTTGTGGATACCAGACTTTTTATACATATGCAAACTACATCTGGTATCCATGCAGAGCCTGATTGTGAAGTTCATGCTCATCTGATCCAGTCCCTGTGAACATTGTTTACAGGTCTAGTTAATGCTAACTAGTCCTGTAGAGTAACAGAGAGAAAGTAGCATGCAGCATCCTTACAAGAGAATGAGTTCATTGGTATAAAGAGAGCATAGAAAAGCCAATGGATGAGATTAATGGGGGGTGATTCATTTTACTGTTTACTTACACATATATCATAATGTTAATAATAAGCATATATTAATTTAATTATACTCCCAAAATGTTTTATAACAAGGAAAGTCTCTCTCTCTCTCTCTCTCTCTCTCTCTCTCTCTCTCTCTCTCTCTCTCTCTCTCTCACACACACACACACACACACACACACACACCACAGAGAGGGAGGGAGCACCACAGTGAACTCAGGCTCTGGAAACCAAGACTGAGAAAACATACAAGGAAAGTGATGTACAGGATGATGCTGTGGAAGACTTGATATGATCAAGAAGTTTTGACACTCAACTAATAATCTACGTGTTCTCTATTTTCATTAGATGTTATGGCGATAATTTCTTCTCTGAAATGCAGGTCACTTATATATGACAGGTGACTTAATGTATTAGTATCCATGTAATAACAAATAACCAATAGCAAATTACTAAACATTTGAGAGAAGGAATACTATTAAAAAGGAATAATAAATGCTATATCCAAGGACTCACAACAAATGAATCCAGGAATCATAAATCAACAAGCATTTTGGCATGGATATGGGTGAGTAAAAAAATAGTAAAATTGTAAACGGTAGAAATTAGAGATGTGAAGAATAGAAAATACAAAATTTCAAAAAAGTGTTTAAATTAGTAGAATGGCTAATACTGAATAAGGAATTAGTAGGCCAGAAAGCCAGGCCATGACATTCACCCAGAATGCCACATATAGGGGTATATATAGGCAAAGGATTAAAGAAAAACTCAAAGAATAGACTTAAGCATTTTAACATTAGTCCATTCACACTTTTCATATGGAAAAGCCAAAGAACTATAAAATGATGAGGGAAGCAATCCAACATGAGAAAACATACTAATAATAAAACCTCATGTATTTGACAACCTAACACTGAAATATATAAAGCAAATGCTTATGTAACTATCATAGCAACTTATAAATTCACAGTTATAATATTAGAGATTTCTGCTAGATAGTGGTGGTGCATGCCTTTAATCTCAACACTCAGGAGGCAGAGGCAGGCTAATCTCTGCGAGTTCGAGTCCAACCTAGTCTACAAGAGGGCAGGCTTCAAAGCTACAGAGAAACCCTGTCTTGAAAAAAATAATTAGAGTTTTCTGTATATCTCTCAGAACCCTCAATTCCATAATATTAAACTATTAAGGCAAAAATTCAAGTATAATAGAGAAAATTTGAAAATATGTTTATGTGTGGTTTTATATTTTTACTTGAATAAATCCATCATATGTTTTTATATGTATATATATATACATATTACTCTGATATGCACACTAGTAAGTGAGAGAATGAATAAGCTTTTTAAACCACATATAAAATATATTTCCATACTGAACTTGAAATTGGTCTTAAAATTTTACTCTTTCTGAACACTATCTACTTTACAATAAAAGAGAAATTCCCACAAACCTTTTAAACTACAATTACAGCTGAACTCATAGCAAGATTCATAAATTATCATAATCAAATGGTAACGTAAACGTAATGCATTGAGCATCTGTAATACTTGATAAGCATTTCTCTGATGGAGAGATTTAATACTAATACTAACTACATTTATTGGGAACCAAAGAGATTGAAAATGAATAGATGCCGACTTCCAAACCTCTTCCTTTCCACATCAGACAACAGCAGGGATTTAAATACTAAAATGATAGCCAACATATAGACTTACAGAAAAACAATAAACTTTGTTTTGTAAGAATAACCAAACAGAAGAAATACTAACAATTATAAACAGGAAGAAGAAGGCCATACAAATATTTCCTAGAGTACTGAAGAACAAATGAGGGAATAGCAACCAAGATACCCTGGACTAAGTGTTATCTAGCTGGTAATTTGAAGATGGGAACCTCTCAAAGCTAAGGGAAGCTTTGGAATGTAGGTTGATGTTGCCTAAAAACTTTTGGAGATGTTACAGAACATATTTGGGGAAAAACAAAGGTATTTCTTTTAGAAAGCAAGATGGGAAGAGGATAAAAATGGGAATTGATCATATGGGTAAGCATGAATATACAGGATCTCTATTATTGGGAAATTTAGCAATTCTTTGGTGCTTGTTTGGAATCCTTTTCAATTCTGCTACTAAGTAAGTAAATGCTGTAATGGGCATAGTGTGTCAGGACTGTGGGTGGGTATGAAGCCTACCAATCCATTGTGGGCAGTGCCTTCCTCAGGAGGCTAATGATGAATGACATTATACAAAAAGTGACTACTAACAACAGCAAAGCCAGCATACTGTGAGCAATGGCCTTCCTTCAACAACAAGAAAAATTAGGAAATTCAGAGAGAGTGGTGTGAGCTTGTGTTTTGAATAGGAAAAAGTAAGCTTATGCACCTCTGAGAGTCACTATTTTCTACATTTTACTTTACCTTCATCTTTGGCCAGCACCATAGCCCAAATCAGGGTGTAGGTGGAGGGATGGTAGAAAAGTCTCCTGAATACCTGAAGACAGAAAGCAAATGATAGAAATGAGGGATTGCGTTGGGACAGAGCCAGGGAAGTGTCCTTGTATTACCTGTTTCAGGAAATGTTGGACTCCAAGTGTTTACCCACCAGAGTTGCATGAAAACATAACACAGGGCTATAAATGGACTAAATTTTGCATGTCCCCCAAGATTTCAATTCCCACATATCAGCAAGAAGCAGTCTTAAGAACCCAGCACCTCTATCCCTGTTTTACCTGCTATCCCCTTTAGTTGTCCCACATTTATAATAAGAAAAAGGTATGAATATTAGCATTCAGGCTTTATGCTGGCAGGATACACCCAGGCAGTACCTTGGCTAGCCCAGGGTCCTATGACTGCTATGTAACTAAATATGTCTGAAGGTACAATGGTCCCTTTAAGAGACAAACTCTGCCCACTCCCTATCTTCCCCCACCACCTCACCTTCTTCTTTCTCTCTGTATTTCTCTTTCCCTCTCCCCCTCCTTTACCCTTCTCTCGATAAACTCCTCTTTTAAGCCTTGCCTGCATGCCATATTTCTCTCCCACCCACCATGATTTGGACCCACCTGCTGTAAAGTTCTCTCTCTCATGTTGTAATCATAACATTGATGCCTGACTCAAAGAGGCTTTCTCCTTGTTCCTTCCTGCCTGCTAGGATCTTGGACCCAGATAGACAGTTCACTTCCCAACTCCCCAGCCACTGAGATAATCCACAAAACACCCCCTACAATTGATGAGTTTCCCTGCCCCCAGCCACCTCCTTCAGAGCCAGAGGTAGTCCCTTTCAATGACAATCTCCTCTGGCATTTCCCAGGAGCACTGCTTTCAGTCCCAGTACCCTAGCTCCACCCTTACTGAGCCAAGCTTTGCATTAGCTTCTCTGACCTTTGGGCTTTGTGCTTTCAGCTTTGCACCTTTTTGGCTAACTCCTCTTTCCTCTTTTGTCTTCATGCCTTCACACTGTGTTCTTGGCCCCTGTCCTGCTAAGTCAGTGCCAGTAACAGTCAAACTGGAGGACTCTCCGTGAAACATTCCTTTGCAACCTCTCAGCTTGGATCCAGCTCTTCAGGCAGATTCTTCACTAATGTCATTTTACTCATACCTCATATATACCCAAAAGACAATCCTCACATGCTCAGAGATCTGGGGAATATGGCATTTAAATATTTAATTAAAAATCTTTTTTGTAGTGGAAAAACAGGTTGACTCCTGGCATCAACCTTATTTCCTCCAAAAAAAAATACAGATGGACACAGAAGAGCTTATACCTGTAACTTGTTTCAGAAGTGGCAGTGCTAGCCACTGACCAAAACTGCCTTTCACCTCAACTGCTGCAAATTTGTTCAGATCATGGGCAACAGGAAACTGAGGAATTTACTGCCTCATTTCCCAGGGCAAGGTATGTTGGTCTTTTTACAAACTCCTAATACACAGGATCTCCTAAAGCCTTTCAGACCAGCTGAAAGACAGATATTGTCCTGAAGCTTCTGCTCTCAACAACCATGAAGGCCCCTGGGAGCCTGTCTAGGGAAACAATCGGGAAAGTCTCTGTTAATTTTCAATCAAGAAATCAGGTAAAATTTATTCTTCTCAAGATCTCTGATTCAGTTTGGGGACTGGTAGCTTTGCCAACTTCCTTCTCAGGTCTCTGTGTAAAATTCAGCTTACAGTCCTTACTCTCTTAGAGCCAATACTGAGCCTAGATACAATTTACCTCATTACCAGGCTCACATAAAAAATAGAGTCACAAAACATATTTCTCCTGAATGTTGAGGTGATGTCATAATAATGGGAAAGGAACAGGCACTATTTAAAGGAATGTAATTCTGGGCATTTTCTTGCTAGAGACTGCGTGTTTGGATAAGCTGTCTTTTATGGTTACCTCAGAATTGTTTTACTGAATCTAAAGTATGTTCAATGTAAGGGACACAAGCAGAAGATGGATGATTCTTTTCAATATTTTTATGTATTCAATAAACTGTGTGTGTGTGTGTGTGTGTGTGTGTGTGTGTGTGCCTGTGCATAAATTATATGGATGCGGGTGTTGTATGTTAACCCTCATGTTTCGGAAGACACTTCTGTGGATTTGTTCTAGCCTTTTATTTTTCTGTGATTTTCAGGGATTGAACTTGATCATCTGGCTTGTGCAGCACGTGCTTCAACACAGTGAGCCATTTTGATGGCCACAATTCTATAATTACTTCATACTAAAGGAATGGAAGACAAGCCAATTTTCTCTGTCATTTTCATGAACTGACTTTCATTTTTATTTCACATTGCCATTCCACCTGGAGGCAGAAACTTTATTTCAATCAATGTTGTGTCTTCTCTTGAAAAACCTCTGAAGCAGGGAGGCTCTCACTCAAGTCTCGGGATAACATGACCCTCCAGGAACTCACGAGAGACCATCCATTGATGGAGGAGGGTCATCTTTCTATCTGTTGTTTCAGTGGTTAAGTAATAAAGAAACTGCTTGGCCTCTGATGGGAAAGAAAATTAGGTAGGTGGAGTAGACAGAATAGAATGCTGGGAGAAAGAAGCTGAGTCAGGAGTCGCCATGATTCTCCCACTCCAGACAGACGAAGGTTAAGATCTTCCCTGGTAAGCCACCTCATGGGCTACACAGATTATTAGAAATGGGTTAGATCAATATGTAAGAGCTATCCAATAAGAGGCTAAAACTATTGTGCCAAACAGTATTTAAAAGAATATAGTTTCCATGTAATTATTTTAGATAAAGCTAGCCATGCAGGCGGCCAGGTGCCAGGAACGTAGCCCGCCGCTCGTATTACTACAATCCTTGTTGCAATTGCACGAGGTTTATTGACAGGACAGGAACCAGTGCACTGGGGCTGAAACTCATTTCCCACTCAGGGGTAGATAGTTCAACCCTGAGTACCTGGGAGAAGGGGTATTTAAGGGAAGAAATGATAAAATTCTGAAAATACCAGTGATCATTGAAAAATTCCAAAAATACCAGTCATAATCACAAGGGGGTAACTCCCTGTTTCTCAAGATTATTCTCAAGATTATGATATAACTTTATCTTCAGTTAGTTCCTGAAACAGAGTCACTGAACTGGCTAATCTAGATTTTTGATTCTTTTCCTCCTGCTAAGATTTTTGGCTCTATTTTTTTCTACTAGATTATTGGCTCTATTTTTTCTTCTAGATTTTTGGCTCTATTTTTTTTTCTGCTAGAGCAGTCTGGATTTATCTGGGTCTTTCACTCTGACCATTCAGCATCCCACCATCCCAACACTCTATAAAAGTCCCTATTTCTGGCATTGCATTTGCACTCCTGGAACTTACGTAGGCTTACAGCATACCGCGCTACAGCATGGGATGGCCATGCTTTCATAACAACCATTTTTCTACCTTGTGTTCACTAAGATTGCCTTGTTTTCCTCACCATGACATCCTTTAAACAATTCCTGCTTCAAAGGCAAATGTCAGTTCTCTTGTGTTCTTGTGAACTATCACAGGATCTCCTTGTGCTGGACAAAGAAATTTATTAATGCCCTCTCTAAGTGCCTGTAGCATTTTGCTATACTGCACCCTTCCTTCTTCTGGACCCCAAGACCTCTGCACAGGTTTGATTTTTTATTCTCTACTGCTGGTATTAGATATAATGCTCCTTCTTTCATACATGCTGGTGTCTGGCCATAGACACTAGTCATCCCTTCCCTTCTCCAAGACTGCAAAACATTTATCTCCCTGGGGTCAGAAAAGGTGGTCCTTTCACCACCTTAGAATTTTGCAAGTCTATGTTGAATGAACTTTCTCCTCCTTTTTCATCCTATGGATTTTAAAGCTTAAATGTCTTGGCCATTCTCATTGCAAAACATTGTTTTCTGAAATTTCTCCACCTTTTTGTGATAACATTCTTCCTCTAAGGTAGTGGATACATGACTGGTTTGAAAGGCCACAGGACAAGAATAAATGATTGGATTAGTCACATACAAGATAAATATATCAAATTATTGCTTCAACTTTTTTTACATTATGTGACTAAACTAGTAATCACAAAACCAAAATTTAATGAACACATTATAAAGTTGGCACTGTTCTTAGCATTTTAGATCAACGACTTCACCCAACACTTCAAGAACCTATAAAGAAGGTGCTGTTAATATCAACACTTGTACAACAAAGAATGTAAGGTAGAGATATTAATTGACTTTCCTCAGGTAGCATAGCTAGGAAGTGGTAGAGTCAAGACTAAAATCTAGGCAGTGACTCTTAAAATGCGGGGGTGTTGTGTCCCCCCTTCCCTGCTCACCAAGCAGCAGCAAGCTCCAGTGGATCCACAGGGGGCACCTGAGCAGCTGCAGAGTTCCCATGGTGGGGGGGGGGGATGCCGAATTCCCAACAGCGGAGGTCGCATGTAAACAGACCCATAGACACAGAAAATAGCCATAAAACATTTATTGAGGGAGAGAGGGAGAGAGAAAGAGAGAGAGAGAGAGAGAGAGAGAGAGAGAGAGAGAGAGAGAGAGAGAGAAGAAGGAGAGACAGAGAGACACATGCGAATGCATGCCAAGGGAACAGGAAGGGAAGGGTGAGTGGCAGCAGGAAGGTCAGAAGTAATGGGAGTGGGCATGGCTTGTCTCCCAAAGAGGAAGGAAACCACAACAAGGACTACACAGTTCACATTTATAACCACACAACTGCCAGAAGCAAAGATCTGTATTTTGAGACCTGTGTTTTGTTTATGCTGTATTAAGTTCACAAGTTAAGTAAGATATTCACCTTTGCAGGGCAAGTTCCAGACCTAGGAAATTAACCTGGTATCTTAACTCCTAGTGAGACCTGCAGGCCACAGGTTTTAGAAGTAATTAGCATTTCCTTTGTTAGTTATCAGTCATAGACCTCAGTGTTTCCTCAGCAGCTAGGGTCTTCTCCAGAGGTGACAGCACAGTTAGATCAATGACATTCCAGCAGACCTGACTTTCCAGAACCCTTCCCTTCCCCCTGCCCTTTTGCTACAAAATGCTGCTGAGAAAAAATAAAGCTTGCAGCTTGATCAGAAAGCCAGACTTTCTAACGCCTTTTGCCCTTCCATTCCTCTTCCTCCTCCAGGTTTATCAGGGACCCTCTGTTCGCGTCCCACTGGCTGGGACACACAACCACACAGCCTGCCCTGTGCTGAAAGCATTGCTGGTTTTAAAAACTAGGCACAACTATAACATTATTGTGTTCTGTGTGTCTGAGAACCATGATTGTGAGGATTATCAAGCCCTTGCTGGTTTGTCAGGACAAAATAATATTGTTTAATGAAATTTCCAGTGTCAATCAATCTAACAGGCATTGTAAAATTGGCTGTAAGTTCCCACCTGATGCCTTATGGAGTCCTCAAAGCCCATTTCCTACTACTGAGAGCTCAGCACCCACACACATGCTCTCAGACCTCATATTGCTTGCTTAGGAAGCTCTCATGCCAACCTTTGAGTCCCTTCAAATTAACAAACTCTGTTGTACCCTAGTTCCATTACCTCTTTCTTTTGCCTAAAGTGTTCCCAATTTTAAGAACAGATAGAATAGATAAGTTAGTAAATTTGTGAGTGACAGGAAATTCACCATAACTTCATCCCAGAAGCGTTTTTTTTTTTAATTCCTCCCCCGAAAAAAAACCCCCCTCCCCTCTCCTTCTCCCCCCCCCCCCAATTCCCTAAAAAAAAAAAAACTCCCAATTTTTTTTAGGTTTGTCCTATTTTAATTTACTTCAGAATATTATTTTAAGGTGTGATACCTTCATTGATGCTGTAGAATATTTGTTTAATTATGCAGAGATGCATTGCATTCTTTAAGTTGCTTTTGTTTAACTCTGTGAAGTTGTGTCAATTTGCCTGTTTAAATCACTTGGTTGGTCTAAATAAGAGGTGAATGGCTAATAGCTTGACAGGAGAGAGGATATGTGGCACCGTGACAACAGGGGAGAATAAATAGAAGGAGAAATCCGAGAAGAGAAGTTTAAGAAGAAAGAGAAAAAGGAAGACTCCAGGGGCCTGCCACCCAGCTACACAAAAAAGTCACAGAGATAGAAGAAATGGTATGCAGAAATAGAGAAAGATAAAAGCCCAAAGGCAAAATATAAATAGGATAATTAAGAAGGGCTGACTAGAAACAAGCCAAACTAAGCCCTGGCATTTATAAGTAATAATAAGTCTCTGTCCCTGTGAATTATTTGAGAGTTGAGTGGTGGGCCTAACTCAAAGAGCCAAAAGAGTAAAAAGAGAAAAAAAAATACAGCTCCTTTAAGAGCAGGTAAGCAGCTTTTTCATGGTAAACAACAACAACAACAAAATAAGTAAAATAGCATTTGCTGCATGCATTGGCATTCTAGAATTCCAGGGGATTGAATGTGGTTCCTGGTGATGCATCTCTGACCATGCTGAAAGCCTTAGGCTTGGCTTTCACAACCAGTGATTGGGGCAGAGTTAGCCACTAGAGCCATGAGGAGGACTCAGCTGTAGCTTAGCAGTTAAAAGTTTGTTCACACATGGACAAAAACCTAGAGATATGCAGTGAAAGAATTCCCGATGGAAATAAGAAAACTCTAAACATGTCCCAATGTGTTTTACAATGTGTGTAGGCTACAGACAATCACAGAGAATAAGAAATAGTTAAAAAAATCTTTAAAGAGAGAATAAAAGTAATAGAAAAGAAAAAAGTCACATAAAGATGGGAAATACATGGGGAATCTGGATCCTATATAGTATTGTGTTGATTCTGAATTTTTGGATTGCTAATAAGTAAAAGACAGCTGCTGGCAGATATGGGCTTGTGACCAGGACTGGAGAACTGAACCTACCTAGATACTTTAGAGCTATCTTAACTTTAAAAAAGAAGTAAAAAAAATGTATTTTTCAAGTTGAGATTAAAAATGTTTTGGAGAATGCTTTTGCTTTTGCTCCCACAGGGGACAAGAAGCTGTGGATTCCTTCAGGAATAATATGGATCAGGTTTGAACAAGAGAGACCACCTAAAACTTGACAAGTGATATATAACAAAAAAAGGTTATAGTCTTGCAGTACTTGGCCATTATCTCAAATTTTCTCAGGGACCCCTAAAGATTCCTTTGCCTGCAGACAGCAGCATGCAGTCTAGAGAAGATGATGCCCACATTCCCCGTTGTTGGAGGTGGGTGAGTGGTCTTTGATTACTTGTTGGATTATAGGTACCTGATATCATTTAGTGGAAGATAGTATATTAATATTAATTTAAAGTTATTTTTGTATATATGTTTCTACTCTTGTTTAAGGTATTGTACTTATGCAGTTCATTTAAAATGTAAATCAAAGAGCCAAATTTTAAAGCTATTATTATAAACTATTTAGGATAATAAAGAAACATAGGTTAGTAGTTAGTCATCGATAACAATAAAATTTGGAGATATGTTAGGCATGTTTTTAAGATCATATATGTAAGTTTTGAATCCCTGGTTTTGATGCCTGCCATACTGATGTAATAAGCCAATCAAACCAAATTATTAAATTCAGGTTTAATCAAAAGAGCAAACTTCTTAAAAGGATACAGCCTCCACATTACCTGTTCTGCCACCCCATTTCCTGCTCATAGACAGCACCTTCAAAGGGACTTTAACTCTGAAGTGCCCTAGGGACATCTGAAAATTTTTCTTTATATTGCTGAGATTGTTCTCTATCCTTCCTTATGCTTCTCGAGAGCTAGAAAAATCCAGCAATGTATCCTCTGGCTCTGCTGCCAGGGGTCAATACATTTTACTTTATTTTCAAGTATTTATCTTCAACACATTTTACTTTATCTTAAGGAAATCACAGGGATAGACTATGGTATGTTGGTTCCGTATTATTTTTTTGTTTACATATTTTGCCTTTCTCTCACAATGAAACCAAAGCCCTAGCAAAGGCTGTAATAAGAAAATTATTATCTGGCCTCTGTAATGAAAATAAACTGTGTTTTAGAGCAAGAAGAAAAAAACAGATGCACATATAAGACTGAGAAGTGGGGGTCGGGATGGTGAAAAACAAACAAACAAAAAAAAACACACAGAGACTGGGGAGCAAGCAGCCAAGCATGAGGCTTCACTGTTAAAAATTCATGTAGTATTTATTTATATTCTCTTCTGGCTCATGCAGAATAATGGCTGCCTGTTTCCCAGGAAGAGGAGGGGATGGCTGGGTGTTAACCAGGGCAGACGCAGGCCAAAAGTGGATCCGAGATGCATTAGGTAAGATTTGTTATTTAACCTCCCTGGAGCCTGGAGGAAGATGACAGTACACTCTCAGGGTTAAATGAAGCATAGGTGACAAATTGAAAAATCCTAATGCTTCAATATCTGAAACTTCTGAGTACTAACAGGATATTCCTATAGAAAATTCCACACTTGCCATCGTGTGATGGTCATAGTCACTGAAAGGAACTGTATAATCATGCCATTATCCGAAGGTCTGCACAGAAGATCTACATGAAACAGGAATGAATTTCCTTTCTTAGTCTTGGGCCCCACTTCCAAGAGATCTCATTGTGCATATGCAAATGTTCTAAAATCTAAAAAAGCATTCTGATGATAAAAATCCTGGGATCCTGTCTGCTGCAAAAACAGCAGTGATATCATGGGATTAAGGTAACAATTCCATGGTTTAAACACCTGTACAGTGTCCAGAATTTAGCAAATGCTAAAAGATGAACCAATCAAGAATTGACTAGAGAACCCAATTATGTAGACAAAGAAGTCCTTCTGTAATTCTCACCAAGAAGGTGGAGGTTCATTACAGCCTGGGTCTGAATTGGTATCTTCATTGCAGCCACAAGGTCTTGGAAGAAATGAGCCTCCCCCACCTGCCCGTTTATTTGTAAAACAAAAAAGCAATTCCTTGGTCAAAGATTAAGAGCATCTGCTGGGCAGGAGACACCAGCTCACACACCACCATTCTCCTTTGTTAAGAAAGGTAAAGCAAAATCTGGCCTGTGCTCTTGCCAGTCCTATGAAAACAGTACCTTGGGTTTTAACTGCATTTAGATTTCCACCCAATTCTACCAGTTTAGTGTGTATAAAGAATAGGGCGTATCACCACCCATCCTTTTAAAAATTTTTAGTTTTGTAAACAGTACTGAAGACACAAAATGTCGGCCCCCTCTAAATATCCTGGCTTTTAACACGACCACGGAGCTGACATCCTTTCTGAAGGTTGCTGCAGCACTATTGGATGATGCTTCATGGCTTCCCTGGCAAGGGCCAAGAAGGCAGCAAGCAGCAATATCACTGGGCTGTACCCTGATGCAGATTAAGAACCAACACATGGGTTACCCAGCACTACCTTTCCCCTTCTGGGAGCTATAGAGCACTAGCCATGTTTTCCACACAGTGGGATCTGCAGCCAGGAGCAAAGTCGTTAACCCCGTGGGACCCGCGATCCTGGGCTTTCTCCTGGCCCATGTTCACTTAGGCAGTCCCAAGTCCCAGAGATCCTTTCTCCAAGGAACAGATTCCCTTGCCTCCCTAGCTGGTTGACTAGGTGGGCTCTGGAGAGCCACAGGCTCTGAATAGCTCATTCTGCCCTCCTTTGATCCCAGACTCCACTCACCGGACTGCCCATCATTGCTCTGGGCTTCAGCTAGACACCAGCTTCTTGGTGTCCTAGCTCCCCCACTGTGGAGGGTATCATAGCAACACCTGTCAACAGTGGTATTCAGCAATCATACATAAAATGCCTTCAGTGTAGCCTCGTATGCAGATGAGGACGCGCCCTCCCCTCTTGTCCCCACCCCTGCCAGGAATCCAGGTTCTTGCCCTAGCTTCTGTTAGGGTAACTGAGCAAAACGTAGAAGAATCATCCTATAGATTTTGTTTGTTTGCTTGTTTTAGATTTATTTATCTTTTTTTTCCTACGTGAATAAATGTTTTGTCTCCTGTGTCTGCTGATCTGTAACTAGGTCTCAGCTATCTGGAACATAGGCAACACCCAGGAGTTGAGTGTTTAATCCATGTTTCACTCATAGAACCAGTGATCGAGAAGACAACAGATTCACATATTAAAAATCTTTCTTCCATTTGTTCTTTAGCTCCATAATGTGGCAGTCCCAAGTTCCGGAGATCTTTTCTCCAAGGAACAGATTCCTGTGCTGACTAGGCGGGCTCCCAAGAGGCACAGGGTCTGAATAGCTCATTCTGCCCTCCTTTGATCCCAGACTCCACTCCCCGAACTGCCCATCATTACTCTGGGCCTCAGCTAGACACCAGCTTCTTGGGGTCTGAGTTCCTCCACTGTGGAGGGTATCGTAGCAACACCTGTCAGCAGTGGTATTCAGCAATCCAACGTAAAGTCCCCTTTTCTTCGCTTCTATGTAACGTGGACGGGCCCTCCCTCCCACCCCTTGTCCCCACCCCTGCCACGGACCCAGGTTTTGCCCTCGCTTCTGTTATTGTGACTGAGCAAACGTTAAAGAATCATTCTACAGATTTTGTTTATTTGCTCGTTTTAGATTTATTTATCTTTTTTTCCTACGCGAATGAATGTTTTGTCTCCGTGCGTCTGCTCCTCATTCCTCTCTGCTGCAGTAGAGGGCGCCAGATTACAGTTCATCATACAGCTGGAAGGTGGTCTGGCCAGCAAAAGAGAAAACTTGGAGAGAAGAGCAATGGCCTGGAGTGATGAGGGAATTCATACAGACACTCTGGAGAAGAGGACAGCTTTATTTTACACTTTGGTGTATTAAAGGCCTCCGTATGTGTGTGTGTGTGTGTGTGTGTGTGTGTGTTTTTTTACCAGGTGTGACACCTATCTAGAGGTTTAGTGGACGTCAGGGCTCAGAGCTCACTTCCCCCAAAAGTGCACCTGAAGGCACATTCCCTCTTATTATCAGATTGCCCTGCAGTGGGAGTGGGTTAGGGAGGGAAGAGAACCTAAGGGTAGTTCAACTGAGTCACAGGTTACCTTGAATTTACATTTGTCCTTGATGAAAGCCTTCCAAACTACAAACTTGGTGATTCTGTTGGTGTGAGAAAACACCTACCAAGAGCAGCACACAAGGGAAAAGGTTTATTTGGTGGATTGCTGGAGTCAGGAGGGAGTCCCTAAGTGACCAGGAGGCTTGAAAGCAGGAGACCTGAGAGCTCACATGGACAACCACAAGTACAAAGGAGAGCTACCTGGCCAGCAAGCAGAAAGACTAAGAAATCTCAAAGCCTGTTCCCAGGTCACCACCATCAGGGACACATCTCCAAAAGATTCCATAACATTCCCCCTAACAATGCCACTAACTGGGGACCAACTGTTTAAATACCAGGCTCATGGGAGTATTTTCTAAACAGCAAACTGAGGACCATTTAGCTAGCTTTCTTATACATGCTAGACCCATCTTCCCAGGGAATGGTGCTGCCCCCAGTAGGCTGGACCTTCTTACATCAATTAACAATCAAGATAGTACCACACAGACAAACCCATAGGCCAAAGTGATCTAGTCAGTTCCTCAGTTGTGGCCCCCCTCCCCAGATGACTAAGGCTGTATCAAGCTGACAACTCAATGTAGCAAGGACAGAATTTTGTAGCAAAATTGAAGGTATGCAACACAATATTGTTAATATTGTCAACTGCTGTAGGTATTGTAGTGTTACTCAACTTGCAAAGCAAAGTGCATCATCTTTAGTCATAAGCACCCCCTGGTTTCCACCTCTAGGCTCTGGCTGACATCTTCCTGTAACCACTGTAAGGTAATAGTCCCTCCTAAGCTATGTAGCACAGCTCTATTGAACATCTTCCTGTCAACCTTGTTATGTAACAGTTGCTCCTAAGCAGTAGAGCACAGCACAGCTTCCTAGATAACAGGTTAACTCAGAACAAAGAAACCATTAGCACTGGGCACTACAGAATGCCACAGAATAGAATACAAATGTGCTTCTATAACACAGACTCTAAAGTACCTGTATCAATCTAAGATGAAGCCCATTTGGTCATGGTAGATAATCTTTTCTTTTTTTTTCTTACATCTTTTTTGCCCGTTTGTTTGTTTTTTGTTTATTTTTTTAGTTGTTGAAAAAAAATTCTGCCTCCTCCCCATTTCCCATTTCCCTCCCCCTCCTCCCACACATCGCTCCTCCCCCCACTCACTTCCCCCTCACTCCCTCCCCCCACTCTATTCCCCTTCCCTCTCAAGAATGAAGAGAAGTCCAGATTCCCTGCCCTGTGGAAGTCCAAGTTCCTCCCACTTCTATCCAGGTCCAGGAAGGTGAGCATCCGAACAGGCTAGGCTCCCACAAAGCCAGTTCACATATTAGGATCGAAACCTAGTGCCATTGTCCTTGGATTCTCATCAGCCTCATTGTCTGCCATGCTCAGAAAGTCGGTTTTTATCCAATGCTTATTCAGTCCCAGTCCCACTGGCCTTGCTGAGCTCCCAACAGATCAGTTCCACTGTCACAGTGGGTGGGAGCACCCCTCGTGGTCCTGACTTCCTTGCTCTTGTTCTCCCTCCTTCTGCTCCTCATTTGGATCTTAAGAGCTCAGTCAGGTGCTCTAGTTTGGGTCTCTGTCTCTATCTCGATCCATGGCCAGATGAAGGTTTTAAGGTGATATGCAAGATACTCATCAGTATGGCTATAGGATAGGGTCATTTCAGGTTCCCTCTCCTCAGTTGACCAAGGTACTAGCTGGGGACATCTCCCTGGACACCTGCGAGCCCCTCTAGAGTCAAGTCTCTTGCCAACCCTAAGATGGCTCCATTAATTAGGATATATATTTTTCTGCTCCCGTATCCACCCTTCCTTTATCCCAAACATCCCATTCCCCCAAGCTCCCCCCATCCTCCCCTTCTCACGTTTCTGACCCCATTTCACCTTAGCACCATGCCACCTCACACCCAAGTTCCCAGTTTTTGCTGGCAATCTTGTCTACTTCCCATATCCACGCGGATGACTATATGTTTTTCTTTGGGTTCACCTTCTTATTTAGCTTCTCTAGGAATACAAATTATAGACTCAATGTCCTTTATTTATGGCTAGAAACCAAATATGAGTGAGTACATCCCATATTCATCTTTTTCGGAGTGGGATACCTCACTCAGGGTAGTGTTTTCTATTTCCACCCATTTGCATGCAAAATTCAAGAAGTCATTGTTTTTTACCACTGAGTAGTACTCTAATATGTATATATTCCACACTTTCTTCATTCATTCTTCTATTGAAGGGCATCTAGGTTGTTTCCAGGTTCTGGGTATTATAAATAATACTGCTATGAACATAGTTGAACAAATGCTTTTGTCATATGATAAAAACCTCTTGGGTATATTCCCAAGAGTGGTATTACTGGATCTTGGGGTAGGTTGATCCGGAATTTCCTGAGAAATCGCCACACTGAATTCTAAAGTGGTTGCACAAGTTTGCATTCCCACCAGCAATGGATGAGTGTGCCCCTTACTCCACAACCTCTCCAGCAAAGGCTATCATTGGTGTTTTTGATTTTAGCCATTCTGACAGGTGTAAGATGGTATCTCAAAGTTGTTTTAATGTGCATTTCCCTGATCCCCAATGAGGTTGAGCATGACCTTACGTGTCTTTTGACCATTTTAATTTCTTCTGTTGAGAATTCTCTGTTCAGTTCAGTGCCCCATTTTTTAAATGGGTTAATTAGCATTTTAAAGTCTAGTTTCTTGAGTTCTTTATATATTTTGGAGAACAGACCTTTGTCTGTTGCAGGGTTGGTAAAGATCTTCTCCCAGTCAGTGGGTTGCCTTTTTGTCTTAGTGACAGTGTCCTTTGCTTTACAGAACCTTCTCAGTTTCAGGAGGTCCCATTTATTCAATATTGTCCTTAATGTCTGTGCTGCTGGGGATATATGTAGGAAGTGATCTCCTGTGCCCATATGTTGTAGAATACTTCCCACTTTCTCTTCTATCAGGTTCAGTGTGTTCAGCCTGATATAGAGGTCTTTATTCCATTTGGACTTGAGTTTTGTTCATGGCGATAGATCTGGATCTATTTTCATTCTTCTACAGATTGACAACCAGTTGTGCCAGCACCATTTGTTGAAGATGCTTTCTTTCTTCCATTGAATACTTTTAGCTCCTTTATGAAAAATGAGGTGTTCATAGGTTTGTGGGTTAAAATCCGGGTCTTCTACTCTATTCCAATGATCGACTTCTCTGTTTTTATACCAATACCAAGCTGTTTTCAATACTGTAGCTCTGTAATAGAGTTTGAAGTCAGGGATGGAAATGCCTCCAGACGTTCCTTTATTGTATAAGATTGTTTTGGCTATCCTGGGTTTTTTGTTTTTCCATATAAAGTTCATTAATGTCCTCTCAAGATCTGTGAAGAATTTCGATGAGATTTTAATGGGGATTGCATTGAATTTATAAATTGCCCTTGGTAGAATTGCCATTTTTACTATTTTGCTCCTCCCAATCCAAGAGCAAAGGAGATCCTTCCATTTTCTGGTATCTTTCTCAGTTTCTTTCTTCAAAGACTTAAAGTTCTTGTCAAGTAGATCCTTCACTTCCTTGGTTAGAGTTACCCCAAGATATTTTATGCTATTTGTGGCTATCGTGAAAGGTGATGCTTCTCTGATTTCCCTCTCTGCTTCCTTATCCTTTGTGTATAGGAGGGCAACTGATTTTTTTGGAATTGATCTTGTATCCTGCCATGCTACTAAAGGTGTTTATCAGCTGTAGGAGTTCTTTGGTAAAGTTTTTGGGGTCGCTTATGTATACTATCATGTCATCTGCAAATAACGAAAGTGTAACTTTTTCCTCTCCAATACGAATCCCATTGATCCCCTTATGTTTTCCTATTGCTAGAACTTCAAGCACCATATTGAATAGGTATGGAGAGAGTGGACAGCCTTGTCATGTTCCTGATTTTAGTGGGATGGCTTTGAGTTTTTCTCCATTTAATTTGATGTTAGCTGTCGGCTTGCTATAAATAGCTTTTATTATACTTAGGTATGACCCTTGTATCCCTAATCTCTCTAAGACCTTTATCATAAAAACATGTTGAATTTTGTCAAATGCTTTTTCAGCATCTAATGAAATGATCATATGTTTTTTTTTCTTTCAGTTTATTTATATGATGGATTACACTGATAGATTTTCGTATGTTGAACCAGACTTGCATCCCTGGGATGAAGCCTACTTGATCATAATGGGTAATTTTTCTAATGTGTTCTTGGATTCGCTTTGCCAGTATTTTATTGAGGATTTTCACATCGATGTTCATGAGTGAGATTGGCCTATAATTCTCTTTCTTGGTTGAGTCTTTGTGTGGATTTGGTATCAGGGTAACTGTAGCTTCATAGAAGGAATTTGGCAATGACTTTTCTGTTTCTATATTGTGAAATTCATTAAGGAGTATAGGTATTAGGTCTTCTTGGAAGTTCTGGTAGAATTCTGCATTGAAACCATCTGGATTTGGGCTTTTTTTGGTAGGGAGGTTTTTTTTTTTATAACAACTTCTAATTCTTCACGACTAATCTATTTAGATTGTTCACCTGGTCCTGGTCTAACTTTGGTATATGGTACTTATCTAAAAAAGTATCCATTTCTTTAACATTTTCCAATTTTGTGGCATGCAGGCTTTTGTAGTAAGATCTAATGATTTTCTGAATTTCCTCTGTGTCTGTGGTTATGTCTCCCTTTTCTTTCTGATCTTGTTAATTTGTGTATTCTCTCTCTGCCATTTGATTAGTTTGGATAGGGGTTTATCAATCCTGTTGATTTTCTCCAATAACCAGCTTTTTGTTTCATTGATTCTTTGGATTGTTTTCTGTGTTTCTATTTTGTTGATTTCAGCCCTCAGTTTGATTATTTCCAGTCTTCTACTCCTGGGTGAGTCTGCTTCTTTTTTTCTAAAGCTTTCAGGTGTGCAGTTAAGTCTCCAATGTGTGCTTTCTCCATTTTCTTTAAGTGGGCACTTAGTGCTATGAACTTTCCTCCTAGCACTGCTTTCATAGTGTCACATAGGTTTGAGTATGTTGAGTCTTTATTTTCATTGAATTCAAGAAAGAATTTAATTTCTTTCTTTATTTCTTCCTTGATCAAGGTGTGGTTCAGTAGTTGACTGTCCAGTTTCCATGAGTTCATAGGCTTTCTGGGGGTAGCTTTGTTGTTGAATTCTAACTTTAATCCATGGTGATCCCATAAGACACAGGTGGTTACTAATATTTTTTTGTAACTCTGGAAGTTTGCTTTGTTACCGAGTATGTGTTCAATTTTCGAGAAGGTTCCATGAGCTGCAGAGAAGAAGGTATATTCTTTCCTATTTGGGTGGAATGATCTATAGATGTCTGTTAAGTCCATTTGATTCATTACCTCCCTTAATCCTCTTATTTCTCTGTTAGGTTTCTGTCTGATTGACCTGTCCATTGGTGAGAGAGGAGTGTTGAAATCTCCTACTATTAGTGTGTGTGGTTTGATGACTGCCTTGAGTTTTAGTAATGTTTGCTTGATAAACCTTTTCCAAGTCCTTTACTCTGAGTAGGTGCCTGTCTTTGTGGTTGAGGTGTGTTTCTTGTAAACAGCAGAATGTTGGATCCTGTTTTCATATCCAATCTCTTAGCCTGTGCCTCTTTATAGGTGAGTTGAGTCCATTGATATTAAGAGATATTAATGACCAGTGGTTGTTAACTACATTCATTTTTTCTTTTCTTATTTTTTTTTTGGTAGTAGAGTTTGGGTTTCCCTTCTTCGAGTTGTGCTGGTGAAGGGTCATTAGATGTCTGAGTTATTGTGGGCATTGTTGGACTCCTTGGGTTGTGATTTTCCTTCTATTACTTTCTGTAAGGCTGGATTTGTGGCTACATAATGTTTAAATTTGTTTTTATCCTGGAAAATTTTGTTTTCTCCATTTATAGTGAACAAAACTTGGCTGGGTATAGTAGTCTGGGCTTGCATCCATGGTCTCTTAGTTTCTGCAGAACATCTATGCAGGACCTTCTGGCTTTCATAGTTTCCATAGAGAAGTCAGGTGTAAGTCTGATAGGCTTACCTTTATAAATAACTTGGCCTTTTTCCTTTGCAGCTCTTAATATTCTTTCTTTATTCTGCATGTTTTGTGTTTTGATTATTATATAGCGAGGAGATTTTTTTTTGGTCCAGTCTATTCGGTGTTCTGTATGCTTCTTGAACCTCCACAGGAATATCTTTCTTTAGGTTGGGAATGTTTTCTTCTATAATTTTATTAAATATATTTTCTGGACCATTGAGCTGTACGTCTTCTCCTTCTTCTACCCCTATAATCCTTAGGTTTGGTCTTTTTATTGTTTCCCAGATTTCCTGAATGTTTTGGGATGAGACTTTGTTGGATTTGCTGTTTTCTTTGATCAGTGCATTTATTTTCTCTATGGTATCTTCAGTGTCTGACAATCTTTCTTCTATCTCTTGTAATCTGTTGGTAGTACTTGTTCTCTAGTTCCTGTTCGTTTACCCAGATTTTCCATCTCCATCCTTCCCTTGGTTTGTGTTTTCTTCTTTACTTCCATTTCATTCTTCATGTCTTCAACCGCTTTCCTTACCTGTTTGATTGCTTTTTCTTGTTTCTCTTGGTTTTCTTGGGTATCTTTGAGCGATTTATTCATTTCCTCTACCTTTTTGTTTGTAATCTCTAATTGTTTATGGCAGTTTTTCACCTCCTGTTTAAGGACCTCTATTATTTTCATATAATTTACTTTTGAGTCGATTTCTTCTAATTCTTCTGGAGTAGAGTGTACAATTCTTATTTCGGGATCCCTGGATTCTTGTGATGTCATGTTGCCTTTCAGGTTGTTGGAGGAATTCTTGCATTGGCGCCTTCCCATCTCTTCCTTCAAATGGAGCCAGGAGAGGCCTGGTGTCTTGGTCCAGTCTTTGCTGTGACTGACTCTCTGGGTGTATCTCCTCAGTGTAGAAGCAGGAACCGTTCCCGTGCATATGGAACTCCTCAGCATTGAAACATGGACGCCTGGTAGTCCAATGACCCTTGGACAAAAGGGTGAACTTGGGGGGCAGGGCGGGGTCGAGTAGAAAACAGGAGACCCTGCTGCGTAATCTGAAGGTATGCGCGCTCCCTTTCAGGGTCCTTGAGGCCTGCCTGGTAGGCAGGCACTCACCCCTCTGGGTAGGTAGCCTTAGTGTAGGAGCAGGAAACTGTTCCTGAGCAAAGGACCTTGAAGACAACGCAGGCTTGGGAGGGGGTCGAGTGTAAGAAAGACAGCCCTGCAGCAGAAGCTGGAGGAGGGGAGTTTGTGCTCTCTTCCGGGACAGTCCACCCCTGGATAGCACATACTTACCTGTCCAGATGGAACTCCTCAGCACCTAAACAGGGACGCCTGGTAGCCCAATGAGCCGGGGACAAAAGGAACAACGTGGCAGGCAGGGCAGGGTCCAGTAGAGTACAGGAGACCCTGTAGCACACGCTGAAGGTGCCCGGGCTCCAGTAGGCAGGCACTCACCACTCTGAATGGGGGTAGCTTTAGTATAGGAGCGGAAAACTGTTCTTGAGCATAGGTCCTAGCAGACAGCAGGGAAGGCTTGGTGGGGGGAGGGGTGGGGAGCTAGGGGGCTGGGTCGTGTGTAAGAAAGACAGCCCTGTAGAAGGAGCTGGGGGAGTGGGGTTTGTGCTCTCTTCGGGACAATATGCCCCTGGATAGCACACACTCACCTGTCCAGATGGAACTCCTCAGCACCTAAACAGGGATGCATGGTAGCCCAATGAGCCGGGGACAAAAGGGTAGATAATCTTTCCGATGTGTTCTTAGATTCAGTTATTGAGTATTTTTGCATCAATGTTCACAAGGCAAAATGGTCTGTAATTATCTTTCTTTGTTGTGTCTTTGTGTGGTTTGAGTATAAGGGTGACTTGACCTCATAAAATTAATTTGACAATGGTTCCTTCTGTTTCTATTTTGTGAAATAATTTTAGGAGTATTGGTTTAAGCTCTTCTTTGAAAGTCTGGTAGAGTTATGTGCTAAACCCATCTGACCCTGGGCTGTTCTAAACATTGTGGGTTATAGGTCTATTTAAATTGTTTATCTGATCTTGATTTTAGTAAGCTGTATCTATCAAGAAAATTGTCCATTTGTTTTACATTTCCCCATTTTGTGGAATATAGACTTTTGAAGTATGACTTAATAATTATCTTGATTTGCTTTGGATTTGTTTGTTTTTACGTCCCTGCTTTTTACTTCTGGTTTTGTTAATTAGGATATTTTCTCTGTGTCTTTTAGTTAGTCTGAATAAGGGTGCGTATCTTGTTGATTTTTCTCAGAGAAGCAACTCTTTGTTTCCTTACTTCATTGTACTGTTCTCTTTGTTTCTATTTTATTGATTTCAGCTCTGAGGTTGATTATTTCTTGCCTCTTGGTTGTGTTTGCTTCTTTTTGTTCTAACACTTTTAGGAATACTCTTAATTTGCCAGCATGAGACCTCACTAACTTCTTTATATAGGCACTTAGTGCTGTGAACTTTCTCTTTGCACCACTTTCATTGTGTCTCTTAAATGTGAATACGTTGTGCATTCATTTTCATTAAATTCTAGAAATTCTGTAATTCCTTATTTCCTCTGTGAAGCAGTGGTCATTCAGTAGAGAGCTGTTCAGTAGCCATGAGTTTATAGGCTTTCTGTTGTTGAAATTCAACTTTAATCATGATGGTCTGACAGGATACAGGAGTTATTTCAATTTTCTTGTATCTGTTGAGATTTAGTTTGTGAACAAGTATATGATCAATTTTTGGAGAAAGTTCTGTGAGGTACCTAGAAGCAGGTATATTTTTTGTGGTTGGGATATCTTGTAGATAGCTGTTAGGTCTATTTGATTCATAATGTCTGTTAGTTTCATTCTTTCTCTGTTTAGTTTTCATCTGGAGGTGTTGTTCATTGGTGAGTGTAGGGTGATGAAGTTTCTCACTATTAATGTGTGGGGTTCTAAGTGTGATTTAGGCTTTAGTACTGTTTCTTTTACAAATGTGGGTGCCCTTACTTTTGGGGCTTAGATATTGAGAATTGAAACATCATCTTGCTGAATTTTTCTTTGATGAGTATGAAGTGTCCTTCCCTATCTCTTTTGATTAATTTTGGTTGGAAAATTCTTTTGATAGATATTAGAATGGCTACACCAGTTTATTTCTAGTGTTCATTTGCTTGGAAAATCTGTTTCCAACTCTTTAGTATGGGGTACAGTCTATCTTTGATGATGAGGCATGTTTCTTGTATGCAGCATAAGAATGGATCTT
Source organism: Microtus agrestis (assembly GCA_902806775.1). Lineage (NCBI taxonomy): Eukaryota > Metazoa > Chordata > Mammalia > Rodentia > Cricetidae > Microtus > Microtus agrestis. The sequence goes on from CADCXT010002054.1 coordinate 39,810, forward strand.
GTTTTCACAACCATTTTGTTAGCCTTTGTCTTTTTTGGTGATATTGAACCCACTGATATTGGAGGATATTAATAACCAATTATTGTTAATTTCTGTTATTTTGGTGATGGTGGTAATAGAATGTGTGTGTGTACATATGAGTGAGTGCATGCACATATGTATGTGCTTCTCTTCTTTTGGTTCTGCTGGTGTGAGATTATTATTTCCTGTGTTTCTGTTGGGTGGAATTAGCCTCCTTGGGATGGAGTTTTCCTTTAGTACCTTCTGTAGTTCTGGATATGTGGATAGATAGTGATTAAATTTGACTTTGATATAGAGTATTGTGTTTTTTCCATCTATGGTGATTGAAAGTCTTGCTGGGAACAGTCTAAGCTGGCATCTGAGGTCTCTTAGAGTCTGTAAGAAATCTGTCCATGTCCTTCTGGGTTTGAGAAGTCAGGTGTAATTTTAGTAGGTCTACCTTTCTATGTACTTGGCCTTATTCCCTTGCAGCTTTCTTTGTTCTGTATGTTTAAAGCTTTGATTAGGATGGGGGATGACTTGCTCTTCCAGTCCAATCTATTTGGTGTTTTGTAATCTTCTTCTACCTTTATAGACATGTCCTTCTTAATGTTAAGAATTTTATCTATGATTTTGTTAAAAATATTCTGGATCTTTGAGTTGGGATTCTTTGACTTCTTCTATTCCTATTATTCTTTGGTTTTGTCTTTAAATAGAACCCTAGATTTCCTGAATATTTTATGTCAGGAATTTTTTTAGACTTAACATTTTCATGGACTGCTGAACCAGTTTCTTCTATTGTATCTTCTAAAGCTGAGACAGTCTCTCGCATCTCTTGTATTCTGTTAATCATGCTTGCAACTGTTGTTCCTGTTCACTTAACTACACTTTCTATCTCCAGAATTTCCTTAGCTTGTGTTTTTTTATTGTTTTGACTTCCATTTTGAGGTCTTGAACAGTTGTATTAATTTCATTTATCCATATGTACATACATATACATGCATATATATATATATTGATAGATATTAGAATAGATAGATAGATAGATAGATAGATAGATAGATAGATAGATAGATAGATAGATAGAGACTTTTTAAAGGGATTTATTCAGTTCTTCTCATTGTTTGTTGGTGTTCTCCTGAATTTCTTTATGGGATGTATTCATTTCCTCTTTAAGAACCTCTACCATAAAGTTGGTTTTAAGGTTGTTTTCTTGTGCTCCAGCTATGTTGGAATATTCAGAGATTGCTGCAGTAGGATAGCTGGGCTCTGGAGGTCGCAAAGTGCTCTGTTGTTGATTGTCTTCTTCCATTGGCGTCTAGACATCTGGACTTGGGGTAATTATAGGTTTAGGTGCTGATTTCTGCATGTATCTTTGTTAAATAGATACTTTCTCCTTGTTTTCTCTTTCCTTGCAAGTCTGAGTGGCCTGTGTTTCTGGTGACCTGTGAGTCCTTGGGTCCAATAGGGTATCTCCAATAAGGTTTTGGGTACCAGTATTAAGTCTGGGGTTCTGGGGTTCTGGGCACTGGTATGGTACCTGGGATTCTGGAAACTGCATGACTTCTGGGGCTCTGGGAACCAGTGGTGGAACAGTGTGCTTCTGCTGGAATTGTGGACTGGGATACAGAGATGTGGGGAATGCTGTTGGATAAAGTGGGCAGCCTCTCAGGATGGTAGGTCTTACCTTGGGCTCCAGATACCAGCATAGCCTCCAGTAGAGTTGTAGGCTTCCTCCAGGGTTGTGGGCCTGGATATGGAAGTGAGGTAGAGTGCTGTTGGGAAAACTGGGTGGGCTCTGAGGTATCTTTTAATGCCTAGATGGGTGGGTCTTACCTGGGATTCTAGGTTCCCAACATGACCTCCAGAAGAGCAGTAGACTTCTGAACTATGTCTAAAATTTTTATGTGTTTTCTGGGGGTAGAATGCAAGTTCTCATATTTGACAGATAGGCACTTTACTTAGAATGTTATTTCCCCAGCCATCAATTGCATTTCTATGGTAATTATTTTAAAAATCAGAATAATAAGACATTTCACACATGCAATAAGATTCTTAACAGCCAGCATGTATCAAATGTCATACTTAATTATTACGTTTAAATTCAGAGATCCCATATTAGTATTATTTGTGAGAGATGACCATGTGCATACAGAACAATCAGAAACATTCAGAAGATTTTGCATCAGAAGATTTGTAAGGGTTTCTATAGCTGTGATAAAATGCCATAACCAAATGTAAGTTGGGGAAGAAGACGTTTATTTGGCTTTTAGTTCCATATCACCATTCATCATCAAAGGACAGGAGCTCAGGCAGGATCAGAACTGGAGGCAGCAGCTGATGCAGAGACCATGGCTTGGTATTGCTAACTGGCTTGCTCTTTACAGTCTGCTCAGCCTGCTTTCTTATTGAACCCAGGACCAACTTCCCAGAGGTGGGCCCACCCACATAAACTACAAATAAAGAAAATAACCTACAGACCTGCTTATACTCCAATCTTATTGAGGCATTTTCACAAATTAGGCTTCTGCAGTGACTCTATCTTGTCTCAAGTTGACATAAAACTAACCAGCACAAATGACCCTTTGTCAACTACACCTGTAAATACATCGCTATTACACCATAACCTTCCTTTCTTATTCATCCCCAAGATCTTCACTTTAAAAACATAAATCACTTCAAGTCCCACAGTCTTTACAAATTCAAACACTTTAAAATTCAGTCTCTTTAAGAAAATCCAAAGTCTCTTCAAACCTAAAGTTTCTTCAATGCCATTTCTCGATTGTATTATATTATTAAAAAATTAAAAGAAAAGAAATATTTTCTTATTTCAAGAGGCATGAACCAGAGCACAGTCACAATACGAAGCAAAACCAAACTCCAACAGTCTAAATTACTCAACATCCAAAGTCTACAATTTACAATCTTTTAGCTTCTCTAAAGGCCTTGCTTCACTTCTCCAGCTCTGCCTTCTGTAGCCCAGACAGGTTGTCTTCTGGGCTCCTATTGGCTCCACTCCTCTGCTGCTGCTGTTCTCAAAGGTCTTCTTGTGTTTCTGTATCTCCAAAATTCTGAGTTCTTTGGCTGAAATTGGGCTCCACTTTCACCAATAGCTTCTCCTAGGCTCTCTTTGGAGTGACAAGCCTCAACTTATCTCCATGACCCCTTAAATTCTCTGCCATTAAAGTACTCTCCTGGCCTCTCATAGTGGCAAGACTCAGCCGTTTTCCTTAGTCTCTTCATTCATTTAAAACCAATATCACCTCTGTGACTCTTACACAATTAAGTTCAGCTGCTAGCAAAATGTTCAGCCCTTGACACCTCTGTAACACAACTTCTGTGTGGGGAATCTCATAAAATCATCCCAGTAGATTTCTCCTCAATGATGAAGCTTCTCTCTCTCTCTCTCTCTCTCTCTCTCTATATATATATATATATATATATATATATATATATATATATATATGTGTGTGTGTGTGTGTGTGTGTGTGTGTGTGTGTGTGTGAAAACAACAATCCTTTTCCACAATCTGAGTTCCCACTCCCTCCTCTTCCCCCATTTCATCCACATACCCTCCACCCCACCACATCCAATCATCAGAGAGTGTAAGGGACACTTTATGGAGGGTACAAGGCCCTCCCTCCTCACTATATCCAAGCTAAGCAAGACACCCATTCAAAGAGAATAGGTTCCCAAAAGCCAGTACATGCAGTAGGGATAAATCCTGGTACAACTGCCAGTGGCCCTCAGTCTGCCCCAGTCATGCAACTGTCAACTGAGAGAAATGAAAAACTGGTAAGAGCATCAGAGTGACCTAATCGCTTTCCACCTGAACCACACTGATTGGCTAGGCTATTTTGAAAAACACTTCATATGTGACAAGGGCCATCCCTAGAGCTGATAACAACTGGGAAAGCATTGCCTCAAGGATAGCCAAGAACTGGTCAATTAAAAATATGTCCATAGTATGCTTCATCTGCACCCTCCTACCAAGGACAAGTACGAACAGGCCAAATGAGAACAAACTTATGTCCATACTTCATTTTCATAATGACATCATGCTTATTAAATTCCATGCCCATTTGTAATCATTTGCTGTCCTCAATTAGGTCTGGGTATGCAAATTAGGTGAGAACTGGTAGTCCTTCAAGATTGTCTATAAAAAGTCCTGTAATCTATGGAAGGTAGTTCTTCCCAGCCTCACTGCGTTGAGTGTACTGGATGAGTTCCTTGCCAAGGCTAATACTGTGCTTTGGAATTAACCTTGCTCTTTTCCATCTAAGTCCTGGATTCCTGTGGTCTTTTTGGGGACAAGAGTCTAGGCACAAAACAACCACAATCAAAGACACCGGTTTGGTCCTGTGTTTGATCCTTCCCAGTCTGGCTGGAGTTGGTGTGCTCCTATTATCTCAGGTAAACTGTTTCAGTGAGTATCCCCATCATGGTCTTGACCTCTTTGCTCAAATTCTCATTCCTTCCACTCTTCAGCTGTACTTTGGGAGCTCAGTCCAGTGCTCCGACGTGGGTCTCTGCCTCTGTTTCCATCAGTTGCTGAATGAAGATTCTATGATGATATTTAAGACAATCATGAGTCTGACTACTGAGCAATTCAAGATCAGGCCCTCTCTCCTCTATTGCTGGGGTCATCCTTGTGGATTCTTAGGGAATTCTCTAGAGCCAGGTTTCTGCTAATCCTAGAATGGCTTCCTCAATCAAAATATCTCTTTCACCATTAAATTTCTCAGTCCCAGTAAGCCAGCATCGATTACCCCAGCAAAGCAAAGGTTTTACTGTAGTAGGTGTAGTTGTTAATCACAGCTGATTCTTCAGCCTTAACTAACCAGAAACACAGAATCTTAATACAAAATAACAAATATCCCCAATAAAGTCTTTAAAACTAACTCTAAACCTTCACAAGCCATGCCTCCATCTTTTACATTGCCCTCAACATCCTCCGTTCTCTTACTGAACAATTCACCAAACATTTAATGAACATGCATTAAGTTTTCTTACACAATGTTCTAAAATTTTTCCACAATCCTCCCCCAAACTACATGGTCAGGTCTGTCACAGAAATACCCCACAATGCTGGTATCAATTGCTTTAGAATTTTTGTTTCTTTAGTGAAACATCATGACCTAAAATAAGTTGAGGAAGAGTGTTGATTTGGCTTATACTTTGATTACTGTTCATCATCAAAGGAAGTCAGGCAGCAGCTCAAACAGAGCAGGAATCTGGAGGCAGAAGCTGATGCACAGGTCATGGAGGGGTGCTGATTACTGGCTTTTTCTTTATGGAAATCTTAACTTAGAACCCACAGGTCTACCCCTCCTCTCAGGGTTCATCTTGAGGACAGCTTCTGGCCAGACATCTTGTTGCAGATTTCGACTAAACATGGTGTTTGTTCCTGTGCTCCCTCTGCCCCTGGTTGTTAGCTATAGGGCCACTGTTTACTCTCTCTTGGGCTTGGTAATTTTCCACCTGCCTGGGGGGATTTCCATTGTGCAGCAGCTAGGTATATAAGGTTTTTCTAAGCTTGAATAAAGGGCATTTGGCATTCTCTCCTCAGGAATGACCCTTGTCTCTTGTGTGTTCCTTTAATCTCCAGGCCCTCGCCTGGCTCTCGAATGAATGGTACAGTAGCACAAACTGTACCATAGAGAGTAATGCAGGCATTACACTAAACCATGCTTTCTTGTAGAACCCAGGGCCACCATTTTAGGTGTGGCACCACCCGATCTTATTGAGGCACTTTCTCAGTTTAGGTTCCCTCATCTCCACTGACTCCAGTTTGTGTCAAGTAGATATAAACCTTGCCAGCATTCCAAACACCATGTTGTTGATACTGCCAAGGAATTTTCCTTTATTTCTGACAGCCACCAAAATTTCAAGTACAAATAAGGATTCCATTCATGACAGTGAACAAATAAAAAAAAGCAAGGCATTAGATCAGCAAAAATTCCAAAATTCATATACAGAGAACTATGTGAGTTTTCCTAAAAAGGAAAGACTTGATAAACATATAACAAAGATGAGGCGAGATATATAACTCTAAAAGGTCATCGGCCTTGCCAAAGCTTGTCACAGTGAAAAAAAAAATAACCAAATATCAGTCAGAGAAGTCAAAGAAGATACACACACTGAAAAGATACTCTGTTTTCATAGTCTAGGAGAGTGCAAATAATCAAAAAGTCTACAGAACTCAACATGTTCCACAGAGTCCATACAACTTCTATGACATTCTCCATATGACTAGTAAAGGAACCTTAAAGACATTGGACCTCCTGATTTCAACAGATACCATGAAACTGGAGGTAATCAAAGCAGCTTGGTATTTATTTGCAAAACACAGACACATAGATAAACAGAAGAGAATAAAGACTTCAATAAACCCACACATTTACAGAAAATCAATTTTTATTAAAAGTGCTAAGAACATGCAAACATATTGGGAAAAGACAACAAATAAATAAAAAATAGTGTTAGGGAAATTGGATAATTCACATACAAGGGGTTGAAATTAGAGTGATCTCTCACACAAGTTGTAAAAATCAAATACAACTAGAAGGACAGCTCAAATATAGGATTTGAAAACCTTTATTATATATGTTTATATACTATGCATTTATATGTGCAATAAACGAATATTATATGTATTTATATTGCATATATACTTATACATAATATAGGTTTTAAAATATAAATACAAGATTCTATAAATATAAATATGATAAAACCTCTAGAACAGATCTTAGGAAAAATATTCAGGAAAGTGGAAGCAGTAAGGACTACAGACATTTCAGACAAGGTTCCAAAACCTCAGGCAACAAAACCAAAATAAACAACTGAATTACAAGATAGTAAAAGACTTCTGGTCAACAAGGAAAGCAGTTATCAGTAGCAAGAAAGGGACTCTCTCCTGAAACGAAGAAAATATTTGCAAACTCCACTTCTGAAAAGGATTTGATATTTGAAAACATATAAAGAACTCAGAAACTCTTTTTATTGTATTTATTTATTTATTTATATTTATTTAATTTCTGTCTCTTCCCCACCGCAACCGCCCCTTTCCATCACCCTCCCTGAATCAAGTCCCCTCCCTCGTCAGCCCAAAGAGCAATCAGGGTTCCCTGCCCTGTGAAAAGTCCAAGGACCACCCACCTCCATCCATGTCTAGTAAGGTGAGCATCCAAACTGCCTAGGCTTCCACAAAGCCAATACATGCAGTAGGATCAAAAACCATTGCCATTGTTCTTGAGGTCTCAGTAGTCCTCATTGTCCGCTATGTTCAGCGAGACCGGTTTCAGACTCAGGCCAGCTGGCTTTGGTGAGTTCCAGATAGAACATCCCCATTGTCTCAGTGGGTGGGTGCACCCCTCGCGGTCCTGAGTTCCTTGCTCGTGCTCTCTCTCCTTCTGCTCCTGATTTGGACCTTGACATTTCAGTTCAGTGCTCCAATGTGGGTCTCTGTCTCTGTCTCCTTTCCTTGCCTGATGAAGGTTAATATTCAGGAGGATGCCTATATGTTTTTCTTTGGGTTCTCCTTCTTATTTAGCTTCTCTAATTATAGGCTCAATGTCCTTTATTTATGGCTAGAAACCAAATATGAGTGAGTACATCCCATGTCCCTCTTTTTGGGTCTGGCTTACCTCACTCAGGATAGTGTTTTCTATTTCCATCCATTTGCCTGCAAACTTCAAGAAGTCCTTGTTTTTACTGCTGAGTAGTACTCTAATATGTATATATTCCATACTTTCTTCATCCATTCTTCCATCGAAGGGCATCTAGGTTGTTTCCAGGTTCTGGCTATTACAAACAATGCTGCTATGAACATAGTAGAGCATATACTTTTGTTGTATGATAAGGCCTCTCTTGGGTATATTCCCAAGAGTGGTATTGCTGGGTCCATGGGTAGGTTGATCGCGAATTTCCTGAGAAACCAACACACTGCTTTCCAGAGTGGTTGTACAAGTTTGCATTCCCGCCAGCAATGGATGAGTATACCCCTTTCTCCACAACCTCTCCAGCAAAGGCTATCATTGGTGTTTTTATTTTCGCCATTCTGACAGGTGTTAGATGGTATCTTAAAGTTGTCTTGATTTGCATTTCCCTGATTGCTAAGGAAGTTGAGCATGACTTTAGGTGTCTTTTGGCCATTTGAACTTCTTCTGTTAAGATATCTCAGCTCTCTGCCCCATTTTATAATTGGGTTGATTAGCCTTTTACGGTCTAATTTCTTGAGTTCTTTATATATTTTGGAGATCAGACCTTTGTCAGTTCAGGGTTGGTGAAGATTTTCTCCCAGTCAGTGGGTTGCGTTTCTGTCTTAGCAACAGTGTCCTTTGCTTTACAGAAGCTTCTCAGTCTCAGGAGGTCCCATTTATTCAATGAGGCCCTTACTGTCTTTGCTGCTGGGGTTATACGTAGGAAGTGGTCTCCTGTGTCCTTGTGTTGTAGAGTACTTCCCACTTTCTCTTCTATCAGGTTCAGTGTATTTGGACTGATATTGAGGTCTTTAATCCACTTGTACTTGAGTTTTGTGCATGGTGATAGATATGGATCTATTTTCATTCTTCTACAGATTGACATCCAGTTTTGCCAGCACAATTTGTTGAAGATGCTCTCTTTTTTCCATTGTATACTTTTAGCTCCTTTATCGAAAATCAGGTGCTCATAGGTTTGTGGGTTAAAGTCAGGGTCTTCTATTCGATTCCATGGGTCAACTTCTCTGTTTTTATGCCAATACCAAGCTGTTTTCAATATTGTAACTCTGTAATAGAGTTTGAAGTCAGGGATGGTAATGCCTTCAGACATTTCTTTATTGTATAAGATTATTTTGGCTATCCTGGGTTTTTTGTTTTTCCATATAAAGTTGATTATTGTCTTCTCCAAATCTGTGAAGAATTTTGTTGGGATTTTGATGGGGATTGCATTGAATCTATAGATTGCTGCCTTTGCAGCTCTTAATATTCATTCTTTATTCTGTATGTTTTGTGTTTTGATTATTATATAGTGAGGGGATTTTTTTTGATTCACTCTATTTGGTGTTCTGTAAGCTTCTTATGCCTTCATAGAAATATCTTTCTTTAGGTTGGAAAGTTTTCTTCTATAATTTTTTGTATATATTTTTTGGGCCATTGAGCTGGAATTCTTTAACTTCTTCTACCCCTATTATTCTTAGGTTTGGTCTTTTCATGGTGTCCCAGATTTCCTGGATGTTTTGTGTTAAGAATTTGTTGGATTGGCTGTTTTCTTTGATCAATGAGTCTATTTCATCTATTGTACCCTCAGCGCCTGAGATTCTTTCTTCTATCTCTTTTATATTATTGATTATACTTGTCCCTGTAGTTCCTGTTCATTTACCCAGATTTTCCATATCCAGCCATCCCTCTGTTTGTGTCTTCTTCATTTTCTCCAGTTCGGTTTTCAAGTCTTGAACTATTTTTTTTTTACTTGTTTGGTTGCTTTTTCTTGGTTTCCTTGGGTATCTTTGAGGGATTTTTAATTTCTTCTAACTTTTTGTTTGTCTTCTCTGCCATTTATTTAAGGGAATTTTTCACTTCCTGTTTAAGGGTCTCCATCATATTCATACGGTTACATTTAAAGTCAAATTCTTCTACTTCTTCTGGGTTGGATGTTCAAGTCTTCTTGTTGCATGTTCACTAGATTCTGGTGTTATCATGTTGCTTTTCAGGATGTTGGAGGAATTCTTGCATTGGCACCTGCTCATCTCTTCTTTCAAGTGAGACCAGTAGAGTCTTGGCATCTTGGTCCAATCTTTTCTGTGGCTGACAGTTTACTTGGGAGTTTTCCTTGTTCTGCCCTCTCTTAGGTTCCTGCAGCACTGGAGCAGGCTCTCAGATCGTCTCTGCCCTGAAGCAGGATGTGATGGGGGATACAAGGACCCTCGCCTATGAAAAGGTTGGCTTGGGGGGGGGCAGGGTGGAATGTGGTAAAGAAAGCCAGCAGTCATGACACACCCCACTGGAAGGCCAGAAAATCTTAGGGAATTGGAAAGGGCCTGTACTCAGTTCCCGGGACCACCAGAGGTCACTCACTCACCTCTGTGGATCTGCTCAGCACAGGAGCAGGACCTCTTACTGTGCTCCAATGACTTCATAGAGAAAAAAAGCAAGCTAGGGAGGCAGGGTGGGGTGGTATAAAGAAGCCTCAGCGACAGAGACACTCCCCACTGGCTCCCTGCACCCCTCAGTCCCAAAGCAGGTTGAGTTAGGGGACCCAAGGACGTAACAGATGAAAAGGAGTACTTGGAGGCAGGGTGAGATGTGCTAAAGAAAGCCAGCAGCTGGGAAACACCCACTGGATGGCCAGAAAAGGTTAGGGAATTAGAGGGGGGCTGTACTCAGTTTCCAGGGACCATCCTGCCATGAGGTCACTCACTCATCTCTTTGGATCCGCTCAGCACAGGAGCAGGGCCTCCTGCTGGTTTCCCAAGGATCTCACAGACATAAAGGCAGGATTGGGTGGCAGGGTGGGGCACAACAAAGAAGCCCCAGTGGCAAGGACACTCCCGCTGGCTTCCCGGATCCCTCAGCCTGGAAGCAAACTCTCACCATGTTTCTTTTTTGAGCTATAACATAATTTATACATGGGCTCTTGAAAAACTTTAAAATTACAAGAAAATTTCAGTAACTGTCCTTGTGAGAACTTCTTTTAACGGGCAAGTCCTGTGCACAGCAACAGTAATGACACAGAGAGTAAGAGTAAGTGAAAAGGTTCATGAATAAAGATCTATCGAGTAACTAAACATTATTTTCCTACCACTATTCCCCATACCTAAAGAACTAGAATAGAAAACTATGACTTTGCCATGGAGTCATTAAAAAAACCCCTCAGATTATAAACTAATTTAATTGTGCCTAGAGAAATAGCTCAATAATTAAGACACCTATTTCTTTTCAGAGGATCCACATTCAGCATCTATGTCAAAAGGCATACAACTACCTGTAACTCCAGCTCCCTCTCTGGCCTCCAGAGGGAACTGCACTCAGGTGTTCATCTCCATGTAAACACACACACACACACACACACACACACACACACACACACACAAATGAAAACTAAATTGAAGGGAAACCAACTCAAACCATTGTCTTCTTATCAGTTTCTCTAAAAACTATTTTATAAAGAAGGACAACATTCCTTCTTTGATGTTTTGCATTATCATTTTTGTCATTTAAATTCTAGGCCAGTTACTTGTTGATTGCATCCCATGTAAACAATTATATACCAGCTTCTCCAGAATACCTTCTTTGGAAATCTGTGTCCATCTACTACCAGCTCCAAAGAAGCTATTCGAAAATGAAGCTTTTCTTCCCATTCTTGTTGTACACTCATTACTGACCTAATTATTACTGTCTTCCCTGAAGTGTTCTGCCTTAAAAGTTAGTGGCAAGGAGCAAGGAAATGAGCACAGCTCAACTTATCACTCACAGGAAACTGAGGAAACCCCTGATCTTCAATAGATATTATCTCAGCAAAACCGTTGTTCTTGGCTTCAAAGGAAGAAAAAAGAAAGAAGAAAAAGAAAAGAAAGAAAAGAAAAGGAAAGGAAAAAAGGAACATCCTCCAAAAATTCCTATAAAGCATAGTTAGAGTTATATGTTTTCAGAATATATATATGTATATATATATTTCATACATAAAAAAAGACAGTCCTCAGAGCATGAGTGTAAGTTTCTTAAAAAGGGCAGACAGTAAGATATACCTAAGTGTGGGTACAGACTTCTCAAAGGAGCATCACATTTCATCATTCTTACAATAGTCCTGTATCTAGGATTTGGGTGGGTTTTGAAGCTATATATTTTATGGGTTCCTTATAAGCTTAATGAAGTTACAGGATAGTTACTTTGAGACATATAATTGAACCCAGGGAGGCAGGAAGATAGATATGAGTGCTGAAAATAGTTTAATAGGTTAAAGGAAAGCTCTATTGATATTTGTCATAGAGAAGACAAATATTTCTTCATATGGCTGGGACATGTGTGATCTACGGTTTCTATTACACTTGTTTCTATTGAGGCTATATTGAAGGAAGCCATCCCCTTTTCTCCTTGTTCACATGACCCACTCTCATCCAAGCAGGGAAACTCCCAGCACCTCCCCTCCTGTGGAAAGTTTGTGCTCACACATCCTGGTAGGAATGATTTTCAAAAGTTAATCTTGTCTGAGATTCCCAGAAACTGTTCAGAAAAGGGGGATAAAACCTACTTAAAGTAATATATTTGGGTGTCTTAAGTCTTATTCATTGCTATTTTAATAGCAAGTATCTAAAAATGAGAGAAATCCTATCTTTATGTTGACAGATTGTTCAGGAATTCTTCATTTTGTGCTGGAGAGACTCCACACTCCAGGATGAGGAAATCCTTTTGATTGCCATATGACGACATTCTTCCTACTCTTCTATTTTATATGAACAAAACAAATATCATTACCTGGGTAAACTATTGATGGCGAGTAAGAAGCCAGACCTTAAGCCGGGAAATAATGCTATTTTCTGAAGAACTCAATTGCCCTGTCTTCTCAGTGTTGGTATTAATAGTAATCCTGCATTTCATAAATGTATATATTCACAGTACGCTCCTCAATAATCAATAACAGGCAACCAGCAAACCACAAAAGCAACCAAACATAAAATTTTCAACACCCAAATCAACCAAACAACAAAGCAATAACAACAACCCAACACCCAAACAATAGCAACAAAAATAGAACACAAAGAATGAGTAGGGAGGAGGGCTGGATCTGTTAGGAGTTAAGGGATGGAGTGATTATGATCAAATCATGTTGTGTTAATTTCAAAAGAACTAATAAAGTCTTAAAAGATGAAGTTCAAATACCCATAAATACATGAAAAATAATGCTTAACATCCATAGCCATGAAAGAAGTGAAAATTAAAGCTACATTGATATTCTATCTCACCTTATTTGGAATGACAGAAAATGCAGCAATTTTGCAATGAAAGGGGTATCCTTAGGTGCTGTTAGTGAACTGAAAGCTAGCACATTGACAGTGCACCTCACCACAGAAAGGATTCTAAGGTAATGTCCCACAGAGATACTTGCAATCCACATGCATTATAGCATCATTAGCAAACCAACCTATAGAATCAGTCTAGATATCCATTGACCGATGAATGGATCAGGAAAATGTTAATATATGTAAAATGAAGTCTTATTTGTCCATTAAGAATAAGCCATTAAATAAGACCTTAAAAATAAGTAAAGTAATAATGAATTTGCAACAGGTCATCAACATATAAGTAAAATAAGCCAGCCTTAGAAAGATAAACATCAACTTTTCTCTCATTTGTGGATCCTAGCTTTGTATAGACGCATAAACTATATGTATGTATTTCATATATGACATGAAAGCAGGAGTCTGTGGAAAGGAAGGGTAATAGTGAAAAGACGAAGGATAATAGGGGAAGAGAATGAAAGGAGAGGTTATGGGAAGTGAATGCAGTCAAAATACATGGTCCACTCAGGAGATAGTCATCTATGAAACCCACACAATTAATATAATCTTCCTATAAGTGTAAATATGTAGAAGTTATTTTATTTAATAATCTAATTCTATCTCTAATATATTTGTTCACTCTTTATAATTTCCATCTAAATATTTAGTTAAAAATAATCTTAACTTTTATTTCATTAAAACTTTATAATATTTTTATCAGTTTTAAAATGTTTTCACAGTTTCTTTAACCACTAGCTAAAATGGACTTACATTGTTAATTTGTGGAGATAATTACCTTCCATGATCCCTGTTCTTTGGAGCTGTGTTATAGAGTATTAGCTGAAGATGTGTTACATTTGTTTATGCTGTGGAACATTAGTTTAATGATGCAAAAATGGGTTGCATTCTTTATGTTCATATGTTTAACTCTGTTGCTTTGTTACTTTGCCTGTCTAAAACACATGATTAGCCTAATAATGAGCTGAATGGCCAATAGTTAGGCAGGAAAACAATGGGCAGGGCTGACAGGCAGAGAGAATAAATAGGCAAAATCTGGAAAGAAGATCGAGGATCAAGAAAAGGAAGAAGAAAGAAGACACTAGGGGCCAAACACCCAGCTACACAGCAAGCCAGAGTAAGAAGTAAGCAAAGGTGTACAGAGATGCTGACAACTATACCTGGAGAGCCCTGCTCTCTAGACACTAGCGCCCAGGGGCACATCCTGTGATCAACCCCTATCTACCACAGGCCCAATGACCAGGCAGCAGCATCTTCTCCATCCTCCCACCCAACCATGCTCCTGTCACCTCAACAACCACAGGACCCACATACCCACTGCATATGGAGGAAGAAAGGAGAGTCTGAGCTCCTGGCTGAGCATACCTGCTTTCTAGGCCCTACCCTCCAAAGGCTAGTCCTACCTGCATCTAGAGGAAGAATGACCACAGGGGCCACAGACTACACCTTCACTGATTGGAAGAAGAGTGACCGCTGGAGCTACAGGCCCCACTTGCACCTATTAGAGGAAGAGATTGGTAGACAGCAGTGTAAGAATACGTTCAACAACATAAAGAGCAATATGGCACCACCAGAAATGAGTGATTCTACAACAGCAAGCCCCAAACACCCAAATGCAAATGAAACAGAAGAAATAACCTTAAAAACAACCTTATGAAGATGATAGAAGCTTTTAAAAGGAAATGAAAATTTCCCTTAAAGAAATGGAGGATAAGACAAACAACAACAAAAAGAACAAGAAGAAGTCAATAAACATCCTTAAAGAAAGCCAGCAAAACCAAGAAAGAAAAATCAAACAAGTGAAGAAAATAGTCCAAGAACTGAAAATTGAAATACATACAATAAAGAAAATACAAGCTAAGAGAATTCAGGAAACTGAAAATCTGGCTAAATGAACAGGAACTATAGATGCAAGCATAATTAACAGAATGTAAGAGTTGAAAGAGAGAATCTTAGGAGTTGAAGATATGATAGAGAAATAGATTCATCAGTCAAAAAATGTTAAACTCAAAAACTTTTAACACAAAACATCCAAGAAATCTGGGACATCATGATAAGACCAAACTTAAGAATAATAATGATACAAGAAGGAGAAGAATTCCAGTTCAAAGACACAGAAAATATATTCAACAATCATAGAAGAAAACTTTCCCAATCTAAAGAAGAATGATATGCAAATGAACGTAAAAGAAGCTTACAGAACACCAAAATAGACACCACCAATATTAAAACCATCACCTCATATAATAATCAAAACACTACACATACAGAATAAACAAAGAATATCAAGTAAAGAAAAAAGGCCAAGCAACATATAAAGGCAGACCAATCAGAATTACACGCGTGTTCTCAATGGAAACTCAGAAGTCAGAATGTCCTGGACATTCTGCATACACTAAGAATGCCAGACCAAATTCCTATACCCAGCAAAACTTTCAATTACCATAGGAAGAGAAAACAAGATATTCCATGACAAAACCAGATTTAAATAATATCTATCCACAAATTCAGCCCTAGAAGTACTAGAAGGAAAACTGCAACTCAAGGAAGTCCCACAAAAACACAAGCAAAAGTGTTTTTTTTTACCACCACCACCAACAAAACCAAATATAACAGAAATTAACAATCACTCATCATTAATATCTCCTATTATCAATGAATACAATTCACCTATAAAAAGACACACACTAAGAGAATGGTACAAAACCCGGACCCATCCATCTGCTACATACAAGAAACACATCACAACCACAAAGGCAAACATTACCTCAGAGTAAAGGTTTGGGAAGTTTTTCCTATCAAATGAACCTAAGAAACAAGCAGGTGAAGCTATCCTAATATCTAAGGAAATAGACTTCAGAGTAAAATTAATCAAAAGAGACAAAGAAGGACATTTCATATTCATCACAGGGAAAATCCATCAAGATAAAGTCTCAGTTCTGAACATTTATGCACCAAATACAAGAGCACCCACATTGTAAAAAATTATTAATCTTAAAGCACATACCAAACCCCACATACTAGTAGTGAAAGACTTCAACACCCCAGTCTTAGCAACAGATAGATCTGCCAGACAGAAACTTAACAGAAAAATAAGGAAAATAACAGATGTACTTATATGTACTTAACAGACATCTATAGAACATTCTACCAAAACACCTTCTCGGCACCTCATGAATCCTTCAGTAAAATTGACCACATACTTTGTAACAAAGCAAATCTCAGCAGATATAAAAAAATTGGAATAACTCTCTGTATTTTATAGGATCACCATGGCTTAAAGTTAGAGTTCAACAACAACACTAATTGCAGAAAGCCTACAAACTCATGGAAATTGAACAATGCTCAACTGAATCATCACTGGGTTAAGAAAGAAATAAAGAAATTAAAGACTTTCTAGAATTCAAAGAAAATGAAAGCACAACATTCCCAAACTTATGGGATACTGTGAAATCAGTGCTAAGAGAAAAGTTCATAGCACTGAGTGCCTATGTAAAGAACTTGGAGAAATCTCACACTAGCAACTTAATAGCATACATGAAACTCTAGAACAGAAAGAATACATCTTGTCTAGGAGGGGTAGACACCAGGAAAGAAATCAAATTGAGGACTGAAATCAATAAAACAGAAACAAAGAGAATAAGGCAAAGAATCAAGAAACAAAGAGTTGGTTCTTTGAGGAAATCAACAAGATAGAAAAACCCTTATACAAACTAACCAAAAGGCAGAGAGAAAAGGCAAATTAATAAAGTCAGAAATGTAATGGGGGATATAACAACAGACAGTGAGGAAATCCAGAGAATCATTAGGTCATACTTTGAAAACATGTACTACACAAACTTGGAAAATGTATAAGAAATGGACAGTTTTCCAGATGGGTACAACATACCAAAATCAAATCAAGATCAAATAAACAATTTAAATAGAACAATAACACCCAAGAAAATAGAAGCAATCATCAAAATCCCACAACCATAAAAAAGCCCCAGGGATGGATGGTTTCAGCACAGAATTCTATAATAATTTCAAAGAAGATCTAATACCAATATTCCTCAAATTGTTCCACACAAACCAATGGGGCATTCATTCATTTTGTGAGACTGCAGTTACCAATTCCCCAAACCACACAAAGATTCAACTAAGAAAAAGAGTTACAGATCAATTTCCCTCATGAACATTGACACAAAAATACTCAATAAAATCCTGGCAAACCAAATCCAAGAACACATCAGAAAAATCATTCATCATGGCCAAGTAGGCTTATTCCCAGAGATGTAGGGATGGTTCCACATACAAAAATCAGTGTACCTCAACTAATAAATAAATAAATGGTGCTGGTATAACTGGATGATCAATATCTATCGCCATGGATAAAACTCAAGGCAAAATGGATCAAAGACTTCAGCATAAATTTGGAAAGCAGGAAAAGAATGTATTCCTGTGCTGGGCCCTTTTGGGGCCTTGAACCACACCTCAACCCCCAGGATAAACTGAAGGCTGCAGGATCCCTCTTTAGGGGAAGTATTAGCTAATGGGGAAACTAAATTACACAAAGTTGCTGACTGCAATCCATTCCCCCACCTGTAGTAATACAGAGAATCTTGACCACTCAACTTCCCCTACCAGCTTGATAATATTACAAACAGTCCTTGTGGTTAGCAAAGGGTCAGCAGATGTCTGAAAGACGTAACCAGGGAGGCTGTTGCTATCTCCATTAGATAATAATAGCCTATTAGGAACTAACAGTTGAGCTTTACCCAATCATGATACAGGATACGTAATTTTGTATTTTGAGACTGTAATCTTGTCACTGTTTTGTGTTTATTAACACCTTACAATAGTAGACAGGGACCTTCTCCTTCCATCTGCTGTGTCTGATTGTGAGGCAGAGGACCCGTGCTAGGCCATACTTAATAAATGAAACCTTGCTTTCGGATTTGGAAATATGGCTCCGTGCTGATCTTCTTGGGAGTCCTAGGACTCAGACACAACAAATCTAGTTACACTGAACGTGATTGAAGAGAAAGAACTAAGTGAGTTTGAATTCAGGAACACAAGAGACCACTTCCTAAATATGATACCAGTAGCATAGACACTGAAAACAACAATAAATAAATGGGGCCTCCTGAAACTGAGAAGCTTCTGTAAAGCAAAGGACACAGTCAATAAGACAAAATGGCAGCCTAGTGAATGGGAGAAGATCTTTACCAACCCCACATCAGACAGAGGAATGATCCCCAAAATAAATAAAGAACTCTAGAATCTAGAGACCAAAATACAAAATAATCTAATTAAAAGATGAGGTACAGATCTAAACAAAATTTTCAATAAAGAATTACTCAACATTCTTAGCCATCAGGAAAATGCTAAAACATGACTAATAAAAACTCATGATCAGAAATAACTGGGGTTCAATCTGAAGACCCAATAAGCAAAACAGCCTGTCACTGGCTCTTACCTTGACCTCAGTCTTAAATTCTGCCTCCAGGTATCTCAGAATGAGACTGTCCATTGCAGCTGCTTCTTCCCATTTTGTAATCCTCTCTAGGATTATAAATCATGCACCACCATCATTAAAGGATTGCACGACCCAGTTTCTATTGCAACTAGGGTGGCTACTGGGATTAAAGATGTGTGTTATTGTACCTACTGGAATTAAAGGTGTGTGTTACATTATCTGGTCTGTACAGCTGACCAGTGGGGCTGTTTTACTCAGATCTTCAGGCAGTCTTTATTAAAATTGAAATGTCACTGCAAAATTCAAATCAAAATGACTCTGAGATACCATCTATACCTATCAGAATGACAAAAAAATCAAAAACACTAATGACAGTTAATGCTGGAGAGGATGCAGAGTAAGGGGAACACTCCTCTATTGCTAGTGGGAGAACAAACATTTACAGCAATTTTGGATATCAGTATGAACATTTCTTAGAAAACTGGGAATCAATCTACCTCAAGGCCCAACAATAGCACTCTTGGGCATATACCCAAAGGATGCACAATTACACCACAAGAACATTTGCTCAGCTATATTTATAACAGAATTATTCATAATAGCCAGGACTTGGAAACTATCTAGGTGTCCCTTAAACAAAGACTGAATAAAGAAAATATAGTATCTTTACACAATGGAGTATTACTCAATGGAAAAAAGCAATGACATATTGAAATTTGCCTGCAAAAGGATGGGACAAAAAAAATCCTCAGTGAGGTAACCCAGAACCAGAAAGACAAACACTGTATGTATTCACTCATACATGGATATTAGACATAAAGCAAAGCATAACCAGGCTGCAATCCACAACCCCAGAGAACCTAGGTAAAAAGGAAAACCCTAAATGGAATAAACAAGGAGGGCCTCAGGAAAGGGAAATAGTTAAGATCTCCTGAGTAAACTAGACAGGGGAGTAGGAGGGATGAAATTGGAGATGAGAAAATGAGGAATCAAGAAGCCTGAGTTGATGAAGGGGAAGAGCAATGGAAGAGATATCTTGACAGACAGAGTCATTATGGGGTTAGGGAATTTCCAAGGAATCCACAATGCTGACTCCAGCTAAGACTCCTAGTAGTAGAGGAGAAGGTACCTGAATAGGCCTTTCCCGATAATCAGATTAGCAACTACTCTAATTGTCATCCTAGAACCTACATCCAGTAACTGATGCATGCAGATGCAGTGACCCACAGCCAAACACTGGGCTGAGCTTGTGGAGTTCAGTTGAAGAGAAGAAAGAGTGATGAGATGAGCCAAAGATCATGAGTCAAGACCATGATAGGGAAAACCACAGAGACAGCTGACCCCAGCTAGAGGAAGCTCATAGACTCCAGACTGATTGCTGGTTAGTCTGCATGAGGCTGAACTAGACCCTCTGAATGTGGGTGACAGTTATGTGGTTTGATCTTTTGGGGTGGGAGGTCCTGGCAGTATGACCAGTACTTATTCCAGGTGTATAAACTGGTTTTTGGAGCCCATTCCCTATGGTGAGATACCTTGCTCAGCCTTGATATGAGGGGAGGGACTTGGTGGTATGTCAGATTTTGTTGACACCCCAAGGAAGACCCTGACAAGTGGATGTGGGGGTAGGAATAGGGAAAATAGGGGGGCAGGAGAAGGGGAGGGAGGGGGAACTGTAGTTGGTATATACAACGAAGAAGGGATAATTTAAGAAAACCTGGCTAGAAACAAGCCAAGCTAAGACAGGGCACTGATAGGAAAAAATAAGCCTCTGTGTATTTATTTGGAATTGGGGTGTCCGGTCACCCAAAGAGCAAAGAGTAACAAAATAAAAAATAAAACAAAACAACTACAGGGCTGTGTAAGGCTGTGTAAGGCTGGACGTCTTTCTCACTACAGCCAAGAGGACTATGTAATGGTTATTCCTCTGCATTTACTCTTGCAGATCTCCCCTTTGTCTTCTCTGTTTGTTCCTTCTCATAGGACCCTAAATATCTTCACAAAGTCTTTATGTGATTTGGAATATAGAGTGGTCTCTCACATGACAAAATACAGCCTCGATTATGAAAGCATTTCAAAATTTCTCCCCAAATATTTCCTTAGGATACTGTGACAGTTTCTTTGAATCTCAGCTAGCCACAAATTAGAATATACAGGTATTCCTCCTACAGTGTTCCTCTAGAGAACACTGACAAATACAAAACAAGATACAAAAACACAAAACTCAATTCCACAATAACGTCACTAAAGAATGTCAGTAAATTTGTGTATTTGAAAAAATACACACTCTACTACTGTTTCTGAAACCATCTTCCCATTTGTCCCAGAGAGAATAAGCTGCTCTCCCTGCCAGTCTTGGTTGTATTCTTTTACAATGCAGTCTAAGCCATTAGCTGGAGTTCTTCCTCTTGAAAACAGAGAAAATATTGTCCACGGGTTCATGGCCAGAAACTCACTGTCCCAGAGCTTAGATGTACAAAAATCAATAGTTTCTGGGGTTTACTTTTACAGTATCTTATTATATTTTAAATAAACACAGTTTTAACATTTTAAATCCCATTAATAGACATGAAGACAATACTGTTTTCCCCAGTCAATAAACCGGGACTTATAAAAACTGTTTTCTCCTAGGAAACAGCTGTCTCCTAATCCTTAGGCTTCATCCTCTGTGAAGACTCTGAAAATGAGAGCCAGTGTTACGAGATATTTATTTCCTTATTACAGTGGAGTATTCAAATACCACCTGTCGCTCTTCCTCATGATTACCATTTTATTTGCCTCTTCTACACAATGGAAAATAACACACTGCTAACTGAGGAAGGAACATCATGCATTAAGACCAGCCTATGGTACATAGTGAGATTGTATCTTAATAAAAAGGAATATAGCTGGAGATTCTATGTACACTACTGGTGATGTAATGATTGCGTGACACATTCAAGCCCTGCAATGGATCCTCAGAACTAGGAGGGTGCAGTGAACTACAGCATATTCTTCAACATTGAGTATCTAGTTTCTAATATGATTTCTGGTACATATTTCCTAATAAACATTTATTAGGGGTAAAAATCAAGAATTATGAATTAACTAACATAAGATAAAGCATATATATATATATATATATATATATATATATATATATATATACACATACATATGACCAAATTTGTATTTAATGATAATGTATATATGAACATAGGAAACTGAAAGTATGTATTATTCCACACCTAGATGAATAGTTGTGTGCTTAAGGTGTTCAAGGAAATAGAAGATAAACTGAGGACCACATATACACCAGATGTGTTTTTTTATACATAGTGGGATTATCTTATCTATGAACATAAACTCTATAAGCAGTAAGTCTACTCCTAGCATATGCCTAATAGTAGTGCATGCATATGTTCTTCAAAAATATTAACGAAGATATTTATAGGAACGTTATTTTTCATGATCAAAACCCAAATCAAGAATATATTTCTTTCTTATATTATATTTTATTTTTTTTACTCATTTTACTTACCAACCACAGTTCCCCCCCTTCTCTCCTCTCCCTTTCCCACTTCCCCCAACCTTCCCTTATCCACTCCTCAGAAAACATAAGTCCTCCCCTGGGAAGCCAGCAAAGCCTTGCACATTCAGTTGAGGCAGGACCAAGCACCCACCCCCACCCGCCTGCAGCATCACGGCTGTGAGCAAGGTATCCCACTATGGAATAGTCTTCAAAAAGCCAGCTTATAAACTAGGGATAGATCCTGTACCCACTGCTAGGTGGTCCAAAATAGACATGGCTGCAAAACTGTCGCCCAAGTGCAGAAGGCCTGGTTCGGGGGTCCCATGCAGGATCCCCACCTGTTGGTCTAGAGCCCATGAGTTCCTGCAAGTTCCAGTCATCTGTCTCTATGGTTTTCCCCGTCATGATCTTGACACCACTCCATCCTGTGCTCATATAATCCCTCCTCATGACACAATGGCAAAGGAACAGGATAATTTACATTCTGATTATTTTTTTAAAGGACATGAATTTGGCATGGTGAGGTGAGGATGGATCTGGAAAGAGTAAGAATAGGTGGGTAAATATGATCAAAATAGGTTATATGAAGTTCTCAGATAATAACATTTTATTAAAAAGAAGAGATTATATGAATAAACTATAGTCTTACACAAAGGAATTTGTGAAACGAAGAGATTTAATGAGCTATATTTCCTCTCAAAATGTGATTAAATCTATCAATAAATTAAAGAAACCAGAAGTAAATGAATAGATGCTAAATGGTCCTTTATGTTTTTATGTCGAAAACAGATAAAATAAACCCACAGTGTGGGGAACTAGGATACAGAGAGAAAAAGGAAAATATTCTGAAAACTGCTGTGAATACTACCCATTTTTCCCAGTGTTTGCTTTATTTAAATACAAAGGTTAAAAACCCAGCCTCATACCTTGATCCATTTTACTTATAGGGTATCATAAGCATGTCACTCATTTTATATTTATGATCAAATTACAAGCAACTTTGTATTAATTATTTTTACAAATAAATGTGGTAAATCTGAAGTACACAAGAGCATCAGGAACCAGTCAAGACATAAGGCAAGCTTACAGTTGTGTTCATCAGTCAGTTCTGTGCCAATGCTTCACCTGGATGATTTGCAGGACTGTGGTCTTCTAGCAATATTTCCCTTTCCTGTACCTCGGCATTTGCATCTCAGAAATAGGCTTGACATTATGACATTACAGGACTCACGGTGTTGAAAAAAAATGTTCTCTAAGAGTTAAAAGTCACTGCAAACATTTTCATTTCCACAGGTAGGTTGGTCCCTGCCTTCCGGGAAAGACTGAACACTACATGTGAAAACCTAAAGTAGCAAAACACAAAAAAGTAACAACCAAGCTGCCCATCACTGATTCCACCACAGCCCCTATACTGCTTTGCCCATCATCATCATTTGCTCCCAGGTACTTTTCTTCATAGCCAGAGCTATTTCATGATTCTTAAATTAGACTAGCTTATAATGATAGACAAATATATGAAACAAATTACTTATAGCCTTGCCCACATAATAAAAAAAGTCTTTGTGACCAAGAAGAGCCTCAAAAGAAGTCAGTCTCAACATTAAAAGGTGTGTGTGCTATTTGACTGTGAATAGAGCCATAACTATAAGGAAATGACAGATTTTTGAAGAGATCCTTTGCATCAAGCTGGTCTGCAATTTTTTATTACATAAGACAGACATTCATGAAATTATAGTTTGAACAAGTTGTACATACCTCAGAAACAGTATGCTTGCTTTTATTCTCACCTTTATCCCATTTTGTAGTCATTGTTTCAAATGTGCTCATATTAAATGATTTGCTAGCTGTGTGATTATATAGGTGTATGATTAAGACACAAAAGTTATCATATATTTCTCGTTACCTTTTGGCATAAAAGTAAATGTCCTGTAACCTAGTGTGTATTTAACACAGAAACAAAGAAAATAGAGTTACCTGATTCTTGTACAAAGACAGGAAACATGAAAAGATGGAGAAGGCAATGCAGTGAAAAGTCCATTGTATCTAATGATGAAAGTCTTCACAATCAGTCATAGCTTACTTTCCAGCTGGACTTCCAAGTGAGACTGACATCCACCTTCCCTAATCCAAAGCTCCCCTTCAAAGGGTGTTAATCATTAACCATTGTAAAAGCTAAGGGAGGATGGCCACTGCTGCTTCCATTGCTGGGCTGATGGTCCTGCCTTCTATATAAGAAAGGCTACAACGAGGTCCCTAAGAGAGACATACATTGACCTAATCTACATGGGTAATAGAAAAAGACAAGATCTGAGTAATTTGGGAACATAGGGACCTTGGAGGGGGTTGAAGGGGAGAGGGAAGAGGCAGAGGAGGGGAGCAGAAAAAAATGTAGAGCTCAATAAAAATCAATAAAAAGGGGGAGGGGAACATGAGCAAGTTTTGGGAAGCAAGCCAATAAGCAGCTCTTCTCCATGGCTTCTGCATCAGCTCCTGCATGAGTTCGTGCCCTTGCTGCATTTGAGAATAAACTGTAAAAGGAACTGTGAAAAAAAATGAGGCTTTCCTCCCCACGCTGCTTTGGTTCACAATATTTGTCACAGGAATAGGGACCCTATCTAGGATGACTCCCTCCTCCTTTTTTTTTAATCAAGGCTTATTGCTGCACATCTTTAAGCTCAGCACTCAGAGAGAGAAGTTGTCAGATCTCTGTGAGTGGGAGGCCAGCCTAGAAAATGCTACATAAAGAATTTTAGTAAAATAACAACAGCAACAAAAAAATTCCCAGATACGCAGAATGACACTGTGGTAGAGTCTATGAGGAAGGGAGGGAGGAAGAACAGAGGAGAAACTGGAGCGAGGAAAGGGAAGAGAAATTATGCAGGAATGGTGATCATGCATGAAATTCAAAATTTTTCTTCAAGATTATTTTAAATTCCATTCACTGTAAAAAAGCATAATTTTATAATTGTAAAAAATTATATTTTTACTCAAAGTTATTTTAAATTCCATTCATTGTAAAAAAATCAATTTCCTTGCTATCCTATCCTCCGGAAATTGCATAAATTGTTTCTAAAGGAGATGTTGGTGTTCTTCTATGATGCAATTTCCAGGTTCATTATACTTGGGGCAGAGAACTGAACAAAACACAGAAAATCAATAATTTATTTTAAAAAAGAAAGGTGTAGATTTATTAAAGTAAACCCACAGAAGGAGACTTGGTCAAAAGCACATATTATCAAAGACCCATTCCTTTCCTGGGTCCTAGGTAAAATGAGGAGCTGAGGGGCAGGAGTGAAGTAGATCTGTATCTTGATGGGCAGGTGGGCTGTTAATTATGTCATGCCTCATCATGAGATGGGAAGTGGGTTTATTCTTAAGAATTGACTTCAAGGACAGATTGGCTTTTGTTGGTTTATTCACAGTATCTCTTTACATTTGTAGTCATGGAAATATTTGTTCATATGGCTGGGACATGTGTGATCCACAGTTGTCAGGCAATTTGGATCTGTTGAGGCAGAATCGAAGGAGAAGTTCCTTGCCCACTTAGTCACATGTTCCAGTCCATTGCCATAGAGCAACATCCAGCATCTCTGCCACTGTGGGAAGTTTGTGTTCAGACATATCCTAGTATGAAATATTTTTAAAAGTTGTCTGAAAAATGGATGATGCTGTATTCAAAATCATATATGTTCAGGTCTTAAGTCAAACTCACTGCTACTTTAACATAAAATACCTATATATGAGAGGAGTCATATTTTTGTTAGTAATATTCATGTCAAAAGTTAATTGTACTGAAGGTACAATTATGAGATAGGAAGAGGCTCCAAGTAGACTCCAAAATGAGGAAGTCCTTTCCCTTCCCATGGTCCCACCTTTCTCACTTCATTTCTATGTCATCTAAATAGAAGTAAACATTATCAACCCCAATAAACTACAGATGGGAAACCAGAACCCAGACATTGGACCAGGAGATGTTGCTATTCTCTGAAAAATGCAATTGGCCTTGGCTTCTCTGTATTGGGATCAGTAGTCAGCCTGTATTTCATAAACACATATATGTACACTACTATCCCCCATACTAAAAGAAAACAAACAAAGCAACCACATAAACAACAAAAACAACAAACAACCAAACCAAACCAAATTTTTCAGTCCCCAAATTAACCAAGCAAGCAAACAACCAAACAACAGAAAGAACAAGTAAAGAAGAAACAGAACATAAAGGGGAGAGGGTTGGACCTGGTAGGAGTTAGGGATGTGGTGACGATAATCAAAACATGTTGCTTAAACTTCAAAAGAATGGATAAAAAATCTCAAAAGATGAAGTACAAATACCCATAAACTATCATCGTGAAATTAGGATTCTGGTAGCAAGATAATTCTGATAATGACCCAATAGTATTGCCTCAGTTAAAAATGTAGGGCTAGTTCAACATACGAAAATCTATCAATGTAATCCATCATATAAATAAACTGAAAGAAAAAAACCATATGATCATTTCATTAGATGCTAAAAAAGCATTTGACAAAATTCAACATCTCTTTTTGATAAAGGTCTTGGAAAGATTGGGCATGCAAGGGTCATACCTAAATATAATAAAAGCTATTTACAGCAAGCTGACAGCTAATGTCAAATTAAACGGAGAGAAACTCAAAGCCATCCCACGAAAATCAGGAACACAACAAGGCTGTCCACTCTTTCCATACTTCTTCAATATAGTGCTTGAAGTTCTAGCAATAGCAATAAGACAACATAAGGGAATCAAGGGGACTTGAATTGGAAAGGAAGAAGTTAAACTTTCATTATTTGCAGATGATATGATAGTGTACATAAGCGACCCCAAAAACTCCACCAAAGAACTCCTATAGCTGATAAACACCTTTAGTAAAATGGCAGGATACAAGATCAACTCCAAAAAATCAGTTGCCCTCCTATACACAAAGGATAAGGAAGCAGAGAGGGAAATCAGAGAAGCAACACCTTTCACGATAGCCACAAATAGCATAAAATATCTCAGGGTAACCCTGACCAAGGAAGTGAAAGATCTATTTGACAAGAACTTTAAGTCTTTGAAGAAAGAAATTGAAGAGGATACCAGAAAATGGAAGGATCTCCCTTGCTCTTGGATTGGGAGGATCAACATAGTAAAAATGGCAAATCTACCAAAGGCAATTTATAGATTCAATGCAATCCCCATCAAGGTCCCATCAAAATTATTCACAGATCTTGAGAGAACAATAATCAACTTTATATGGAAAAACAAAAAACCCAGGATAGCCAAAACAATCTTATACAATAAAGGAACTTCTGGAGGCATTACCATCCCTGACTTCAAACTCTATTACAGACCTATAGTATTGAAAACAGCTTGGTATTGGCATAAAAACAGAGAAGTCGAACAATGGAATCGAATAGAACACCCAGATTTTAACCCTCAATCCTATGAACACCTGATTTTTGATAAAGGAGCTAAAAGTATACAACGGAAGAAAGAAAGCATCTTCAACAAATGGTGCTGGCATAACTAGATGTCAACCTCTAAAAGAATGAAAATAGATCCGTATCTATCACCATGCAGAAAACTCGAGTCCAAATGGATAGAAGATCTCAATATCAATCTGAACACACTGAACCTGATAGAAGAGAAAGTGGAAAGTATTCTACAACATATGGGCACAGGCAATCACTTCCTACGTATAACCTCAGCAGCACAGACATTAAAGGCAACATTGAATAAATGGGATCTCCTGAAACTGAGAAGCTTCTGTAAAGCAAAGGACACTGTCACTAAGACAAAAAGGCAACCTACTGACTGGGAGAAGATCTTCCCCAACCGCGCAACAGACAAAGGTCTGATCTCCAAAATAGATAAAGAACTCAAGAAACTAGACTTTAAAAGGCTAATTAACCCAATTAAAAAATGGAGCACTGAACTGAACAGAGAATTCTCAACAGAAGAAGTTTAAATGGCCAAAAGACACTTAAGATCATGCTCAACCTCCTTAGCAATCAGGGAAATGCAAATCAAAACAAATTTAAGATACCATCTTACACCTGTCAGAATGGCTAAAATCAAAAACACCAATGATAGCCTTTGCTGGAGAGGTTTTGGAGGAAGGGGTACACTCATTCATTGCTGATGGGAATGCAAACTTGTGCAACCACTTTGGAAAGCAGTGTGGCAGTTTCTCAGAAAATTCGAGATCAACCTACCCCTGGACCCAGCAATACCACTCTTGGGAATATACCCAAGAGATGCCCTATCATATTACAAAAGCATTTGTTCAACTATGTTCATAGCAGCATTATTTGTAATAGCCAGAACCTGGAAACAACCTAGATGCCCTTCATTGGAAGAATGGACGAAGAAAGCATGGAATATATACATATTAGAGTACTATTCAGTGGTAAAAAATAATGACATCTTGAATTTTGCATGCAAATGGATGGAAATAGAAAACACTATCCTGAGTGAGGTAACCCAGACCCAAAAAGATGAACATGAAATGTACTCACTAATAATTGGTTTCTAGCCATAAATAAAGGACATTGAGTCTATAATTTGTATTCATAGAGAAGCTAAATAAGAAGGTGAACCCCCCAAAAACATATAGTCATCCACCTGGATATTGGAAGTAGATAAGATTGCCCAGCAAAAATTGGGAACTTGGGGGTGGGTTGGGATGGGGCTAAGGGGGAATGTGGAGAGAAAAGTGAGAGGGGAGGATGGGGGGAGCTTGGGGGAATGGGATAATTGGGATAAAGGAAGGGTGGATATGGGAGCAGGGAAGCATATATCCTAATTAAGGGATCCATCTTAGGGTTGGCAAGAGACTTGACTCTAGAGGGGCTCACAGGTGTCCAGGGAGATGTCCATAGTTAGTTCCTTGGGCAGCTGAGGAGAGGGAACCTGAAATGGCCCTATCCTATAGCCATACTGATGAATATTTTGCATATCACTGTAGAACCTTCATCTGGCGATGGATGGAGATAGAGGCAGAGACCCACATTGGAGCACCGGACTGAGCTCCCAAGGTCCAAATGAGGAGCAGAAGGAGGGAGAACATGAGCAAAGAAGTCAGGACCACGAGGGGTGCACCCACCCACTGAGACAGTGTGGCTGATCTATTGGGAGCTCACCAAGGCCAGCTAGACTGAGATTGAAAAAGCATGGGATAAAACCAGACTCTCTGAACATGGCGGACATTGAGGGCTGAGAAGCCAAAGACAATGGTACTGGGTTTTGATCCTACTGCATGAACTGCCTTTGTCAGAACCTAGCCTGTTTGGATGCTCACCTTCCTAGACCTGGATGGAGGGAGGAGGACCTTGGACTTCCCACAGGGCAGGGAACCCTGACTGCTTGTTGGACTGGAGAGGGCTGGGGGGGGGAATGGGGGAGGGGGAGAGAAATGGAAGGTGGGGAGGAGGCAGAAATTTTTTTAATAAAAAAGTCCACAATGTTTAAAACTTTAAAAAAATGTTGTATGGTTTTCTTTTTTAATTTTTTTATTTTTGTTAAACACTATATTTTTCTCTGTTTTCCTCCCTACCTCTCCCCTCCCCTTCAACCATCTCCCAAGGTCACCATGCTCCCAATTTATTCAGGAGACCTTGACTTTTTTTTCACTTCCCATGTAGATTAGATCTATGTATGTCTCTCTTAGGGTCCTCATTGTTGTCAAGGTTCTCTGGGATTGTGATTTGTTGGCTGATTTTCTTTGCTTTATGTTTTAAAACCAATTATGAGTGAGTATATGTGATAATTTTCTTTCTGTATCTGGGTTACCTCACTCAAAATGATGTTTTCTAGCTCTATCCATTTTCCTGAAAAGTTCAAGATATCATTATTTTTTTTCTGCTGTGTAGTACTCCATTGTGTAAATGTACTGCATTTTCCTTATCCATTCTTTGGTCGAAGGTTGTTTCCAGGTTCTGGCTATGACAAACAATGCTGCTTTAAACATAGTTGAGCACATGTCTTTGTTGCATGATTGATTATCCTTTGGATATATACCCAAAAGTGGTGTTATTGGTCTTGAGGAAGGTTGTTTCCTAATTTTCTGAGAAATCACCAAACTGACATCCAAAGGGGTTGTACCAGCTGGTATTCCCAACAGTAATGCAAGAGTGTTCTCTTTGCCCCACAACCTCTCCAGCATTAGTTGTCATCAGTGTTTTTGATCTTGGCCATTCTTACAGGTATAAGATGAAATCTCAGAGTTGTTTTGATTTGCATTTCTCTGATGACTAAGGATGTTGAACATTTCTTTAAGTGTCTTTCAGCCATTTTAGATTCCTCTGCTGAGAGTTCTCTGTTTAGATCTGTACTCCATTTCTTTTCCAATGGATTATTTCTTCTTTTGATGACCAATTTCTTGAGTTCTTTGTATATTTTGGAGATCAGACCTCTATCTAATGTGGGTTGGTGACGATCTTTTCCCATTCTATAGGCTGTCATTTTGTCTTATTGACCATGTTCTTTGTTTTACAGAAGCTGTTTAGTTTCAAGGGGTCCCATTTATTAATTGTTTTTCTCAGTGTCTGTGCTGCTGGGGTTATATTTACAAAGTGGTCTCCTATGCCTATGCATTCAAGTGTACTTACCACTTTCTCTTCTATAAAGTTCAGTAAAGCTGGCTTTATGTTGAGATCTTTGATCCATTTGGACCTGAGTTTTGTGCATGGTGATAGATATGGGTCTATTTTCATTCTTCTACATGTTGATATCCAGTTATGCCAGCACCACTTGTTAAATATGCTTTCTATTTTCCATTTTATATTTTTTGCTTCTTTGTCAAAAATCAGGTGTTTGAAGGTGTGTGGATTAATATCCCCATCCTCGATTCAATTCCAATGGTCCTCCTGTCTGTTCTTATGCCAATACAAGGCTGTTTTCAGTACTGCAACTCTGTAGCAAAGTTTGAAGTCAGGGATTGTGATGCCTCCAGAAGTCCCTTTATTGTACAGGATTGTTTTGGCTATCCTGGGTTTTTTGCTTTTCCATACGAAGTTGAGTACCATTCTTTTAAGGTCTGTGAAGAATTTTGCTGGGATTTTGATAGCCATTGCATTAAATCTGTATATTGCTTTTTGGAAGATTTCCATTTTTACTATGTTAATTCTACCTACCTAAGAGCATAGGAAATATTTCCACTTTCTGGGGCCTTCTTCAATTTCTTTCTTCAAAGATTTAAAGTTTTTATTATACAAGTCTTACACTTGTTTGGTTAGAATTACTCTGAGATATCTTATGCTATTTGTGGTTACTGTGAAGGGTGATGTCAAGAGTGGGTGGGAATGTGCCAACATCAGTGCTTTGGAAAGTGCTTACTTTTAGAATAAAGTATGAGAGAAAATTGTGGAAGTTTTTTTTTTGGAGGCTGTATAAATTACTTTTCTCTTGCTGTGACATAGTACATAATAAAAGCAAGTTAAAGAAAAAAGATGTTATTTGAACTTACAGTTACAGGGTGTAATCCATAATGGTAAAGAAGGCATGAGAGCAGAAACATGGGCCTCTGATCAGATGGCATTTACAAACAGGAAGAAAACAGAGGTAAATGGTGGTGCTTATCTTACTTCTCAATATTATTTAGTTTAGGGCCTAGACCATGGAATGGTTCCTCCCTCATTCACGGCAGGTCTTCTATCTTAAGGAACCCAATGTAGATTCCAAATACGAACTATCAGAGAAGCACAAACAATTTGTTTTCAAGATCTTCAGCCATAACCCATGTCTGAACTACTTTGAACATATTTTCAACACCTGGGCAATTAATCCTGTTTTACTCAGAGTACCAGCGATCAGAAAAGGCAATGGATTCACATCCTAAAGATGTCTTCCATATACTTTTTATCCAGATGGTGTGGGGAAGGAAATCTTGCTGCCAATCATTTTAAAGTTTAGTCTCTCCCTTCTGGTCAGGTGCTCAGTCTTGTCACTGAGATTTACATCATTTGTCTTGTTCTCTTTGCTGTCGTCTGTCCATAGCAGGGGCAAATCTCCTGCCCATCTTCATTATCTCTGTGCAACGGGAGGAAAGTTCACAAGCACCAGGACCAGTCATGCTTTCCTCTCAAGCTTCCTAGATGACAGGTTAACTCAGAACAAAGAAACCATTAGCACTGGGCACTACAGAATCCCACGGAATAAAATACAAATGTGCTTCTATAACAGAGACTCTGAAGTCCCTGTATCAATCTTACTGTGAGTCAGATGGCCTGGGAGTTAGATGGGTGGCAGTTCCAGGGACCACTTGTCTATGAGAAGCCCTATAGTCAAAAAACAAACAAACAAAAAAGCAAAAAAAGAAAGAAGAAAAAGAAAACTGTGTCTAGAGAGATATATCAGGAATTAAGAGTAGTGGATGATTCCCAGAATACCTTGGTTTGATTCCGAGCACACAAAAGGAAGATCACATCCTTATGTAACACAAATTCTAAGAGAATAATGGTCTCTAGGGCATCCTTGGGTACCAGGAACTCTTGTGACATACAGACATACCTGCTGGCAAAACACCCGTATGTATGAAATAAAAAGTTAAGAAATTAAAACCAATCATACATGTATATTCTGCTATGTTTCAGTGATGTCTAAGGAATGAAGCCAGCATTCGTTAGGCAGTGTGATTGAAGATTTACTACAATAAACCTCCTATAGAGTAATCCAGGGACAGGAGCACTACTCAACTGATCGAAGCTTCTGAAGAAGAATAAAAAAAAAGCTTCCTCAAATCCTGTTCCCCTTCTGTTTTCCAGAGTGTGCAGATATCCAATACCATATCCGCCCCTCTGCTTCCTTTCTGCCGGAAGCAATGATAAGTTTCTATATGCAACTGCAAGCCCAGGTGAGATAGGTAGGTACTCTGCCTACTCAAGCCTTGTTCACCAAGATGCCACCTGTTACATCTTATCACCACCAAGTGGCACTGGAAGAACAAGTTTGACAATGCATGGTGCTCCACCCAGCATGTGATAAGGCTTGGCAGTTGAACCTGTGGCTTCCCCAGCTGTGACAATCCTCCCGGAAGGAAGATGTTCCGTGCACCATGTGAAGTTTTAAGAGAGTCTCACAGAGTGCATGGGACGGGGGGGGGGGGCTTAGAACCACACCTGCAGGGCTTTAGCCTGTCTTTGTAGCAGGAGCCTTTTTCTTTACTGGGGGAGGGAGCTTGCAAGTTTCAGTGTGTAGGGAGCTCCCCAACTAAGTAGAGAGTTGCCAAAGCCTGATTTTTTTAAATTTCTTTTTAATTATTTTCATTATTTTACATACCAACCACAGTTTCCCCACCTTCCTGTCTTCCCTTTCCCTTCCCCCACCTCGTGCCTACTCCAGTCCATCTACACCTCCTCCATTCACAAAGGGGCAGATCTTTAATGTGAGTCAACAAAGCACCGCTTATCAAGTTGAGGCATGACTAAGTTCTTCCTCATGCATCCAAGCTGGGCTAGGAATCCCGGCATTGGGGAATAGATTCCAAAAAACTAACTCATGCACCAGAGACAGGTCCTAGTACTATTGCCAGGGGCCCTACTAACACATTAAGTTACACACCTACCACCCACATACAGAGAACCTAAGTTGGTACCATGCAAGCTCCCCAGCTGTGGATCCAGAGCCCATGCACTCACACTAGCTCAGGTACCCCATCATGATCTTGACTGCTCTTTCTTGCCTCCCTCTCTTCAACTGGACTCCTGGAGCTCAGCCCAGTGTTTGGCTGTGGATCTCTGCATCACCTGCTTCCAACAATTACTGGATGAAGGGTCTCTGATGATAATTAGGGTAGTCACCAACCTGATTGTAGGAAAAGGCCAGTTCAGGCAACCTCTCTACTATTTCAAGGAGTCTTAACTGGATTCACTCTTCTGGATTCCTGGGAATTTTCCTGGCACCAAGTTTCTCCCTAACCCTAAATGGCCCCCTCTTTCAAGATATCTCTTTCATTAAATCCAACCAAAATTCAAGGGCCTTCTACTTCAGTGAAATTCTAAGGGGTCCAGTAGTATGGGACATGCAGACATATTCCTTCTAAGGCAAAGGATACGTTAATGCACCTGGCCCCTTCCATCAACAAGAAAGAAGCACAAAATCTACTTGCCCTATTTGCATTCTGGAGACAACATATTTCTACTTGGGTTTGTTATATGCCATATGCCGAGTGACTTAGACAGCTATTATCTTTGGGTCCTATCTTTTGGGCCTAGAACAGAAGTCTCTTCAACAGTTCCAGACTTGTACAGGCTGCTCTACTACTTGGACCATATGATCCAGGAGACCTTGTGGGAGA
>CADCXT010002055.1:0-26253 GCA_902806775.1 Microtus agrestis
AAAGGATAAGAATTTCATGAAATGCTCTAGTGAGAAATGCACATGAGTTTCTCTTCAAAAATAAGCCGTTGTATGGGATATGTCAAAGTTAGTTAGACGCTTTACTTTGAAAGATAATCACGTTCTTTTGAAAGTGTATGAATTTCATGAAAAGCTTTTGTGGGAAACACACACGTGTTTCTCTGAAATGAGAAGACGTCTGTTTTTGATATGTCACAGAATTGGTTAAGAATGAGAACTGTGTTCCTTGTCTCTGTAGAAACTTTAGTTTGAAAGATAATCACGATCTTTTTAAAGTATATGAATTTTATGAAATGCTTTTGTGAGAAACGCACCTGTCTTTCTCTGAATAGATAAGCGTCTTTTTTTGGGATATGTCAAAGACTTGACTAAAGTAATAACAGTGTTCCTTTTCTCTGTCGAAGCTTTACTTTGAAAGATAATCGCGTTCTTTTGAAAGCCATAGAATTTCATGAAATGCTTTTGTGAGAAATTCACATTTGTTTCTCTGAAAGGAGACGTTGTTTGTGATATGTAAAAGACTTGACAAAAGTAAGAACAGTGTCCCTTTTCTCTGTAGAAGCTTTACTTTGAGAGATAATCACGTTCTTTTCAAAGGTTAAGAATTTCATGAAAAGCTTTTGTGAGAAACGCACATGTGTTTCTCTGAAATGAGAAGACCTTGTATGTGATGTGTCACAGAATTTTTAGAATGAGAACTGTGTTTCTTGTCTCTGTAGAAACTTTGTTTGAAAGATAATCACATTCTTTTGAATATGTGAATTTACTGAAATGCTTTTATGAGTAATGCACATGTCTTTCCCTGAATAGATAAGCGGTTTTTTAGGATAGGTCAAAGACTTGTCAAAATTAAGGACAGTGTTCCTTTTCTCTGTAGAAGATTTACTTTGAGAGATAATCACGTTCTTTTCAAAGGTTAAGAATTTCGTGAAATGCTTTTGTGAGAAACGCACATGTGTTTCTCTAAAAGGAGAAGACGTTGTTTGTAATAGGTCAAAGAATAGACAAAACTAAGAACAGTGTTCCTTTTCTCTGTAGAAGATTTACTTTGAGAGATAATCACGTTCTTTTTAAAGGTTCAGAATTTCATGAAATGCTTTTGTGAGAAACGCACATGTGTTACTCTGAAATGAGAAGTGTCTGTTTGGGATATGTCAAAGTATGGTTAAAAGTGAGAACAGTGTTCCTTTTCTCTGTAGAAGCTTTACTTTGAAAGATAATCACGTTCATTTGAAAGTCAATGAATTTCATGAAATGCTTTTGTGAGAAACGCACATGTGTTACTCTGAAATGAGAAGCGTCTGTTTGGGATATGTCAAAGTATGGTTAAAAGTGAGAACAGTGTTCCTTTTCTCTGTAGAAGCTTTACTTTGAAAGATAATCACGTTCATTTGAAAGTCAGTGAATTTCATGAAATGCTTTTGTGAGAAACGCACATGTGTTACTCTGCAAATGAGAAGCGTCTGTTTGGGATATGTCAAAGTATGGTTAAAAGTGAGAACAGTGTTCCTTTTCTCTGTAGAAGCTTTACTTTGAAAGATAATCACGTTATTTGAAAGTCAATGAATTTCATGAAATGCTTTTGTGAGAAACGCACATGTGTTACTCTGAAATGAGAAGCGTCTGTTTGGGATATGTCAAAGTATGGTTAAAACTGAGAACAGTGTTCCTTTTCTCTGTAGAAGCTTTACTTTGAAAGATAATCACGATCATTTGAAAGTCAGTGAATTTCATGAAATGCTTTTGTGAGAAACGCACATGTGTTACTCTGAAATGAGAAGCGTCTGTTTGGGATATGTCAAAGTATGGTTAAAAGTGAGAACAGTGTTCCTTTTCTCTGTAGAAGCTTTACTTTGAAAGATAATCACGATCATTTGAAAGTCAGTGAATTTCATGAAATGCTTTTGTGAGAAACGCACATGTGTTACTCTGAAATGAGAAGCGTCTGTTTGGGATATGTCAAAGTATGGTTAAAAGTGAGAACAGTGTTCCTTGTCTCTGTAGAAACTTTACTTTGAAAGATAATCACGTTCATTTGAAAGTCAGTGAATTTCATGAAATGCTTTTGTGAGAAACGCACATGTGTTACTCTGAAATGAGAAGCGTCTGTTTGGGATATGTCAAAGTATGGTTAAAAGTGAGAACAGTGTTCCTTTTCTCTGTAGAAGCTTTACTTTGAAAGATAATCATGTTCTTTGAAAGCAAAAGAATTTCATGAAATGCTTTTGTGAGAAACGCACATGTGTTACTCTGAAATGAGAAGCGTCTGTTTGGGATATGTCAAAGTATGGTTAAAAGTGAGAACAGTGTTCCTTTTCTCTGTAGAAGCTTTACTTTGAAAGATAATCACGTTCTTTGAAAGCAAAAGAATTTCATGAAATGCTTTTGTGAGAAACGCACATGTGTTTCTCTGAAATGAGAAGACCTTGTATGTGATGTGTCACAGAATTTTTAGAATGAGAACTGTGTTTCTTGTCTCTGTAGAAACTTTGTTTGAAAGATAATCACATTCTTTTGAATATGTGAATTTACTGAAATGCTTTTATGAGTAATGCACATGTCTTTCCCTGAATAGATAAGCGGTTTTTTAGGATATGTCAAAGACTTGTCAAAACTAAGGACAGTGTTCCTTTTCTCTGTAGAAGATTTACTTTGAGAGATAATCACGTTCTTTTCAAAGGTTAAGAATTTCATGAAATGCTTTTGTGAGAAACGCACATGTGTTACTCTCAAATGAGAAACGTCTGTTTGGGATATTTCAAAGTATTGTTAAAAGTGAGAAGAGTATTCCTTGTCTCTGTAGAAGCTTTACTTAGAAAGATAATCACGTTCATTTGAAAGTGAATGAATTTCATGAAATGCTTTTGTGAGAAACGAACATGTGTTTCTCTGAAATGAGAAGACGTTGTATGGGATATGTCACAGAATTGTTAGAAGTGAGGACTGTGTTCCTTGTCTCTGTAGAAGCTTTACTTTGAAAGATAATCACGTTCTTTGAAAGGATAAGAATTTCATGAAATGCTCTAGTGAGAAATGCACATGTGTTTCTCTGCAAAATAAGCCATTGTATGGGATATGTCAAAGTTAGTTAGAAGTGAGAACACTCTTCCTTTTTTTGTAGAAGCTTTACTTTGAAAGATAATCACGTTGTATTGAAAGTGTATGAATTTCATGAAATGCTTTTGTGAGAAACGCACTTGTCTTTCTCTGAAATGATAAGCCATTGTTTGTGACATGTCAAAGACTTGACAAAACTAAGAACAATGTTCCTTTTTTCTGTAGAAGCTTTACTTTGAAAGATAATCACGTTCTTTTGAAAGGATAAGAATTTGATGAAATGCACTAGTGAGAAATGCACGTGTCTCTCTGCAAAATGAGAAGCCGTCTCTATGGGATATGTCAAAGTATAGTTAGAATTGAGAACAGTGTTCCTTGTCTCTGTAGAAGCTTTACTTTGAAAGATAATCACGTCCATTTGAAAGTGAATGAATTTCATGAAATGCTTTTGTAAGAAACACACATGTGTTACTCTAAAATGAGAAGCGTCTGTTTGTGATATGTCACAGAATTGTTAAGATTGAGAACTGTGTTCCTTGTCTCTGTAGAAACTTTGTATGAAAGATAATCACGTTCTTTTGAAAGCAATAGAATTTCCTGAAATGCTTTTGTGAGAAACGCACCTGTCTTTCTCTGAATAGATAAGCCGTTTTTTGCGATACGTCAAAGACTTGCCTAAAGTAAGAACAGTGTTCCTTGCCTCTGTAGAAACTTTGCTTTGAAAGATAATCACGTTCTTTTGAAAGCAATAGAATTTCCTGAAATGCTTTTGTGAGAAACGCACATGTGTTTCTCTGAAATGAGATGTTGTTTGTGATATGTCAAAGACTTGACAAAACTCAGAACAGTGTTCCTTTTCTCTGTAGAAGATTTACTTTGAAAGATAATCACGTTTTTTTCAAAGGTTAAGAATTTCATGAAATGCTTTTGTGAGAAACGCACATGTGTTTCTCTGAAATGAGAAGACGTAGTCTGTGATGTGTCACAGAATTGTTAGAATGAGAACTGTGTTCCTTGTCTCTGTAGAAACTTTACTAAGAAAGATAATCACGTTCTTTTGAATATGTGAATTTCATGAAATGCTTTTATGAGAAATGCACATGTCTTTCTCTGAATAGATAAGCCATTTTTTGGGATATGTCAAAGACTTGACAAAACTAAGGACAGTGTTCCTTTTCTCTGTAGAAACTTTACTTTGAAAGATAATCACGTTCTTTTGAAAGAGTATTAATTTCATGAAATGCTTTTGTGAGAAACACACATGTGTTTCTCTGAAATGAGAAGACGTTGTTTGTGATATGTCACAGAATTGTAAGAATGAGAACTGTGTTCCTTGTCTCTTTAGAAATTTTGCTTTGAAAGATCATCATGTTCTTTTAAAAGTGTATGAATTCCATGAAATGCTTTTGTGAGAAATGCACATGTCTTTCTCTGAAAAGATAAGCCATTTTTTGTGATATGTCAAAAACTTGCCATAACTAAGAACAGTGTTCCTTTTCTCTGTAGAAGCTCTAATTTGAAAGAAAATCACGTTCATTTGAAAGTGAATGAATTTCATGAAATGCTTTTGTGAGAAACACACATGTGTTTCTCTGAAATGAGAAGACTTTGTTTGTGATATGTCACAGAATTGTTAGAATGAGAACTGTGTTCCTTGTCTCTGTAGAAAATTTACTTTGAAAGATAATCATGTTCTTTTGAATATATGATTTTCATGAAATGCTTTTGTGAGAAACGCACCTGTCTTTCTCTGAATAGATAAGCCATTTTTTGGGATATGTCAAAGACTTGCCAAAACTAAGAACAGTGTTCCTTTTGTCTGTAGAAAATTTACTTTGAGAGATAATCACGTTCTTTTCAAAGGTTAAGAATTTCATGAAATACATTTGTGAGAAACGCTCATGTGTTACTCTGAAATGAGAAACGTCTGTTTGGGATATGTCAAAGTTTTGTAAAAATTGAGAACAGTGTTCCTTTAATCTGTAGAAGCTTTACTTTGATAGATAATCACGTTCATTTGAAAGTGAATGAATTTCATGAAATGCTTTTTGTTTCTCAGAAATGAGAAGACATTGTTTGTGATATGTCACAGAATTGTTAGAATGAGAACTGTGTTCCTTGTCTCTGTAGAAACTTTGCTTTGAAAGATAATCACATTCTTTGAAAAGTGTGAATTTCATGAAATGCTTTTGTGAGAAACGCACATGTCTTTCTCTGAAAATATAAGCCATTGTTTGTGATATATCAAAGAATTGACAAAACTAAGAATATTGTTCCTCTTTGCTGTAGAAGCTTTATTTGAAAGATAATCGCGTTCTTTTGAAAGGATAAGAATTTCATGAAATGCTCTAGTGAGAAATGCAAATGTGTTTCTCTGCAAAAATAAGCCGTTTTATGAGATATGTCAAAGTTAGTTAGAAGTGAAAACACTCTTCCTTTTCTTTGTAAAAGCTTTACTTTGAAAGATAATCACGTTCTTTTGAAAGTGTATGAATTTCATGAAATGCTTTGTGAGAAGCGCACATGTGTTACTCTCAAGTGAGAAACTTCTGTTTGGGATATGTCAAATTATTGCTAAAACTGAGAACAGTGTTCCTTTTCTCTGTAGAAGCTTTATTTGAAAGATAATCACGTTCATTTGAAAGTGAATGAATTTCAAGAAATGCTTTTGTGAGAAACACATACGTGTTTTTCTGAAATGAGAAGACATTGTTTGTGATATGTCACAGAATTGGTAGAATGAGAACTGTGTTCCTTGTCTCTGTAGAAACTATGATTTGAAAGATAATCACGTTCTTTTAAATGTGTATGAATTTCATGAAATGCTTTTGTGAGAAACGCACATGTCTTTTCTGAAAAGATTAGCCATTGTTTGTGATATGACAAAGACTTGACAAAACTAAGAAAATTGTTCCTTTTTGCTGTAGAAGCTTTACTTTGAAAGATAATTGCGTTCTTTTGAAAGGATAAGAATTTCATGAAATGCTCTAGTGAGAAAGGCAAATGTGTTTCTCTACAAAAATAAGCTGTTGTATGGGATATGTCAAAGTTAGTTAGAAGTGAGAACACTCTTCCTTTTCTTTGTAGAAGCTTTACTTTGAAAGATAATCACGTTCTTTTGAAAGTGTATGAATTTCATGAAATCCTTTTGTGAGAAACGCACATGTGTTATTCTCAAATGAGAAACTTCTGTTTGGGATGTGTCAATGTATTGTTAAAAGTGAGAACAGTGTTCCTTGTCTATATAGAAGCTTTACTTTGAAAGATAATCACGTTCATTTGAAAGTGAATGAATTTCATGAAATGCTTTTGTGAGAAACACCCATGTGTTTCTCTGAAAAGATATGCCATTGTTTGTGATATGTCAAAAACGTGCCAAAACTAAGAACCATGTAACTTTACTCTGTAGAAGATTTACTTTGAGAGAATATCACATTCTTTTGAAAGAAATAGAATTTCATGAAATGCTTTTGTGAGTAACACACATGTGTTACTCTCAAGTGAGAAACTTCTGTTTGGGATTTGTCAAATTATTGCTAAAAGTGAAAACAGTGATCCTTTACCTCTGTAGAAGCTTTATTTGAAAGATAATCACATTCATTTGAAAGTGAATGAATTTCCTGAAATGCTTTTGTGAGAAACACACACTTGTTTTTCTGAAATGAGAAGACATTGTTTGTGATATGTCACAGAATTGGTAGAATGAGAACTGTGTTCCTTGTCACTGTAGAAACTATGATTTGAAAGATAATCACGTTCTTTTAAAAGTGTATGAATTTCATGAAATGCTTTTGTGAGAAACGCACATGTCTTTCTCTGAAAAGATTAGCCATTGTTTGTGCTATGACAAAGACTTGACAAAAGTAAGAACATTGTTCCTTTTCGCTGTAGAAGCTTTATTTGAAAGATAATCGCGTTCTTTTGAAAGGATAAGAATTTCATGAAATGCTCTAGTGAGAAAGGCAAATGTGTTTCTCTGCAAAAAAAAGCTCTTGTATGGGATATGTCAAAGTTAGTTAGAAGTGAGAACACTCTTCCTTTTCTTTGTAGAAGCTTTACTTTGAAAGATAATCACGTTCTTTTGAAAGTGTATGAATTTCATGAAATGCTTTTGTGAGAAGCGCACATGTGTTACTCTCAAGTGAGAAACTTCTGTTTGGGATATGTCAAAGTATGGGTAAAAGTGAGAACAGTGTTCCTTTTCTCTGTAGAAGCTTTATTTGAACGATAATCACGTTCATTTGAAAGTGAATGTATTTCATGAAATGCTTTTGTGAGAAACACATACTTGTTTTTCTGAAATGAGAAGACATTTTTTGTGATATGTCACAGAATTGTTACAATGAGAACTGTGTTCCTTGTCTCTGTAGAAACTATGATTTTAAAGATAATCACGTTCTTTTAAATGTGTATGAATTTCATGAAATGCTTTTGTGAGAAACGCACATGTCTTTTCTGAAAAGATTAGCCATTGTTTGTGATATGACAAAGACTTGACAAAACTAAGAACATTGTTCCTTTTTGCTGTAGAAGCTTTACTTTGAAAGATAATCGCGTTCTTTTGAAAGGATAAGAATTTCAAGAAATGCTCTAGTGAGAAAGGCAAATGTGTTTCTCTGCAAAAAAAAGCTGTTGTATGGGATATGTCAAAGTTAGTTAGAAGTGAGAACACTCTTCCTTTTCTTTGCAGAAGCTTTACTTTGAAAGATAATCACGTTCTTTTGAAAGTGTATGAATTTCATGAAATGCTTTTGTGAGAAACGCACATGTGTTACTCTCAAATGAGAAACGTCTGTTTGGAATTTGTCAAAGTATTGTTAAAAGTGAGAACAGTGTTCCTTCTCTCTGTAGAAGCTCTACTTTGAAAGATAATCACGTTCCTTTGAAAGTGAATGAAGTTCATCAAATGCTTTTGTGAGAAACACACATGTGTTTCGCTGAAATGAGAAGACATTGTTTGTGAAATGTCACAGAATTGTTAGAATGAGAACTGTTCCTTCTCTCTGTAGAAACTTTGCGTTGAAAGATAATCATGTTCTTTTAGAAGTGAATGAATTTCATGAAATGCTTTTTTGAGAAACGCCCATGTCTTTCTCTGAAAAGATAAGCCATTGTTTGTGATATGTCAAAGACTTGCCAAAACTAAGAACAGTGTTCCTTTTCTCTGTAGAAGATTTACTATGAGAGATAATCACGTTCTTTCAAAAGTGTATGAGTTTCATGAAATGCTTTTGTGAGAAACGCACATGTGTTACTCTCAAATGAGAAACGTCTGTTTGGGATATGTCAAAGTATTGTTAAAAGTGAGAACAGTGTTTTTTGTCTCTATAGAAGCTTTACTTTGAAAGATAATCACGTTCATTTGAAAGTGAATGAAGTTAGTGAAATGCTTTTGTGAGAAACACACATGTGTTTCTCTGAAATGAGAAGACATTGTTTGTGATATGTCACAGAAATGTTATAATGAGAACTGTTCCTTGTCTCTGAAGAAACTTTGCTTTGAAAGATAATCACGTTCTTTAAAAGTGTATGAATTTCATGAAATGCTTTGGAGAGAACACACCTGTCTTTCTCTGAAAAGATAAGCCATTTTTTGTGATATGTCAAAGACTTCCCAAAACTGAGAAGAGTGTTCCTTTTCTCTGTGGA
Organism: Microtus agrestis; assembly: GCA_902806775.1. NCBI lineage: Eukaryota > Metazoa > Chordata > Mammalia > Rodentia > Cricetidae > Microtus > Microtus agrestis. The sequence continues at coordinate 8,728 of CADCXT010002055.1, forward strand.
AGATTTACTTTGAGAGATAATCACGTTCTTTTGAAAGTGTATGAATTTCATGAAATGCTTTTGTGAGAAACGCACATGTGTTACTCTCAAATGAGAAACGTCTGTTTGGAATTTGTCAAAGTATTGTTAAAATTGAGAACAGTGTTCCTTGTCTCTGTAGAAGCTTTCCTTTGATAGATAATCACGTTCATTTGAAAGTGAATGAATTTCATGAAATGCTTTTGTGAGAAAAACACATGTGTTTCTCTGAAATGAGAAGACATTGTTCGTGATATGTCACAGAATTGTTAGAATGAGAACTGTTCCTTGTCTCTGAAGAAACTTTGCTTTGAAAGATAATCACGTTCTTTTAGAAGTGAATGGATTTCATGAAATGCTTTTGTGAGAAACACACATGTCTTTCTCTGAATATATAAGCCATTGTTTGTGATATGTCAAAGACTTGACAAAACTAAGAACATTGTTCCTTTTAGCTGTGGAAGCTTTACTTTGAAAGATAATCGCGTTCTTTTGAAAGGATAAGAATTTCATGAAATGCTCTAGTGAGAAATGCAAATGTGTTTCTTTGCAAAAATAAGCCGTTGTATGGGATATGGCAAAGTTAGTTAGAAGTGAGAACACTTTTCCTTTTCTTTGTAGAAGCTTTTGTTTGAAAGATAATCACGTTCTTTTGAAAGTGTATGAATTTCATGAAATGCTTTTGTGAGAAACGCACATGTGTTACTCACAAAAGAGAAACGTCTGTTTGGGATATGTCAAAGTATTGTTGAAAGTGAGAACAGTGTTCCTTGTCTCTATAGAAGCTTTACTTTGAAAGATAATCACGTTCATTTGAAAGTGGATGAATTTCATGAAATGCTTTTGTGAGTAACACACATGTGTTACTCTCAAGTGAGAAACGTCTGTTTGGGATATGTCAAATTATTGCTAAAAGTGAAAAGAGTGTTCCTTTTCTCTGTAGAAGCTTTATTTGAAAGATAATCACGTTCATTTGAAAGTGAATGAATTTCATGAAATGCTTTTGTTAGAAACACACACTTGTTTTTCTGAAATGAGAAGACATTGTTTGTGATATGTCACAGAATTGAAAGAATGAGAACTGTGTTCCTTGTCTCTGTAGAAACTATGCTTTGAAAGATAATCACATTCTTTTAAAATGTATGAATTTCATGAAATGCTTTGGAGAGAACGCACCTGTCTTTCTCTGAAAAGATAAGCCATTTTTTGTGATATGTCAAAGACTTCCCAAAACTAAGAACAGTGTTCCTTTTCTCTGTGGAAGATTTACTTTGAGAGATAATCACGATCTTTCGAAAGTGTATGAATTTCATGAAATGCTTTTGTGAGAAACGCACATGTGTTACTCTCAAATGAGAAATGTCTGTTTGGAATTTGTCAAAGTATTGTTAAAATTGAGAACAGTGTTCCTTGTCTCTGTAGAAGCTTTACTTTGATAGATAATCACGTTCATTTGAAAGTGAATGAATTTCATGAAATGCTTTTGTGAGAAACACACATGTGTTTCGCTGAAATGAGAAGACATTGTTTGTGATATGTCACAGCATTGTTAGAATGAGAACTGTGTTCGTTGTCTCTGTAGAAACTTTGCTTTGAAAGATAATCACGTTCTTTTAAAAGTGTATGAATTTCATGAAATATATTTGTGAGAAATGCACATGTCTTTCTCTGAAAAGATAAGCCATTTTTTTGTGATATGTCCAAAACTTGCCAAAACTAAGAACAGTGTTCCTTTTCTCTGTAGAAGCTTTACTTTGAAAGATAATCACGTTCTTTTGAAAGTGTATGAATTTCATGAAATGCTTTTGTGAGAAACACACATGTGTTTCCCTAAATTAGAAGACATTGTTTGTGTTATGTCACAGAATTGTTAGAATGAGAACTGTGTTCCATGTCTTTGTAGAAACTTTGCTTTGAAAGATAATCACTTTCTTTTAAAAGTGTATGAATTTCATGAAATGCTTTTGTGAGAAACGCACATGTCTTTCTCTGAAAAGATAAGCCATTTTTGTGATATGTCAAAGACTTGACAAAACTAAGAACATTGTTCCTTTTTGCTGTGGAAGCTTTATTTTGAAAGATAATCGCGTTCTTTTGAAAGGATAAGAATTTCATGAAATGCTCTAGTGAGAAATGCAAATGTGTTTCTCTGCAAAAATAAGCCGTTGTATGGGATATGTCAAAGTTAGTGAGAAGTGAGAACACTTTTCCTTTTATTTGTAGAAGCTTTACTTTGAAAGATAATTACATTCTTTTGAAAGTGTATGAATTTCATGAAATGCTTTTCTGAGAAATGCACATGTGTTACTCTCAAATGAGAAATGTCTGTTTGGGATTTGTCAAAGTATTGTTAAAAGTGAGAACAGTGTTCCTTGTCTCTATAGCAGCTTTACCTTGAAAGATAATCACGTTCATTTGAAAGTGAATGAATTTCATGAACTGCTTTTGTGAGAAACACACATGTGTTTCCCTGAAATGAGAAGATGCTTTTTGTGATATGTCACAGAATTGTTAGAATGAGAAGTGTGTTCCTTGTCTCTGTAGTAACTTTGCTTTGAAAGATAATCACGTTCTTTTAAAAGTGTATGAATTTCATCAAATGCTTTTGTTAGAAACGCACATGTTTTTCTCTGAAAAGATAAGGCATTGTTGGTGATATGTCAAAAACTTCCCAAAACTAAGAACAGTGTTCCTTTTCTCTGTAGAAGCTTTACTTTGAGAGATAATCACGTTCTTTTGAAAGCAATAGAATTTCATGAAATGCTTTTTTGAGAAACACACATGTGTTACTCTCAAATGAGAAAGGTCTGTTTGGGATATGTCAACATATTGTTAAAAGTGAGAACAGTGTTCCTTCTCTCTGTAGAAGCTTTACTTTGAAAGATAATCACGTTCATTTGAAAGTGAATGAAGTTAGTGAAATGCTTTTGTGAGAAACACACATGTGTTTCTCTGAAATGAGAAGACATTGTTTGTGATATGTCACAGAATTGTTAGAATGAGAACTGTGTTCATTGTCTCTGTAGAAACTTTGCTTTGAAAGATAATCATGTTCTTTTAAAAGTGTATGAATTCCATGAAATGCTTTTGTGAGAAATGCACCTGTCTTTCTCTGAAAAGATAAGCCATTTTTTGTGATATGTCAAAAACTTGCCATAACTAAGAACAGTGTTCCTTTTCTCTGTAGAAGCTTTACTTTGAAAGATAATCAAGTTCTTTTGAAAGTGTATGAATTTCATGTAATTATTTTGTGAGAAACACACATGTGTTTCCCTAAATGAGAAGACATTTTTTATGATATGTCACAGAATTGTTAGAATGAGAACTGTGTTCCTTGTCTCTGTAGAAACTTTGCTTTCAAAGATAATCACTTTCTTTTAAAAGTGTATGAATTTCGTGAAATGCTTTTGTGAGAATCGCACATGTCTTTTTCTGAAAAGATAAGCCATTGTTTGTGATATGTCAAAGACTTGACAAAACTAAGAACATTGTTCCTTTTTGCTGTAGACGCTTTCTTTTGAAAGGACAAGAATTTTATGAAATGCACTAGTGAGAAATGCAAATGTGTTTCTCTGCAAAAATAAGCCGTTGTATGGGATATGTCAAAGTTAGTTGGAAGTAAGTACACTCTTCCTTTTTTTGTAGAAGCTTTAGTTTGAAAGATAATCACGTTCTTTTGAAAGTGTATGAATTTCATGAAATGCTTTTGTGAGAAACGCACATGTGTTACTCACAAAAGAGAAACGTCTGTTTGGGATATGTCAAAGTATTGTTAAAATTGAGAACAGTGTTCCTTGTCTCTATTGAAGCTTTAATTTGAAAGATAATCACGTTCATTTGAAAGTGAATGAATTTCATGAAATGCTTTTGTGAGAAACACACATGTGTTTCTCTGAAATGAGAAGACATTGTTTGTGATATGTCACAGAAATGTTATGATGAGAACTGTTCCTTGTCTCTGAAGAAACTTTGCTTTGAAAGATAATCATGTTCTTTAAAAGTGTATGAATTTCATGAAATGCTTTGGAGAGAACGCACCTGTCTTTCTCTCAAAAGATAGGCCATTTTTTGTGATATGTCAAAGACTTCCCAAAACTAAGAACAGTGTTCCTTTTCTCTGAAGAAGATTTACTTTGGGAGATAATCACGTTCTTTTGAAAGTGTATGAATTTCATGAAATGCTTTTGCGAGAAACGCACATGTGTTACTCTCAAATGAGAAATGTCTGTTTGGAATTTGCCAAAGTATTGTTAAAATTGAGAACAGTGTTCCTTGTCTCTGTAGAAGCTTTACTTTGATAGATAATCACGTTCATTTGAAAGTGAATGAATTTCATGAAATGCTTTTGTGAGAAACACACATGTGTTTCTTTGAAATGAGAAGACATTGTTTGTGATATGTCACAGAATTGTGAGAATGAGAACTGTTCCTTGTCTCTGAAGAAACTTTGCTTTGAAAGATAATCACGTTCTTTTAGAAGTGAATGGATTTCATGAAATGCTTTTGTGAGAAACGCACATGTCTTTCTCTGAAAAGATAAGCCATTGTTTGTGATATGTCAAAGACTTGACAAAACTAAGAACATTGTTCCTTTTTGCTGTGGAAGCTTTACTTTGAAAGATAATCGCGTTCTTTTGAAAGGATAAGAATTTCATGAAATGCTCTAGTGAGAAATGCAAATGTGTTTCTCTGCAAAAATAAGCCGTTGTATGGGATATGGCAAAGTTAGTTAGAAGTGAGAACACTTTTCCTTTTCTTTGTAGAAGCTTTACTTTGAAAGATAATCACGTTCTTTTGAAAGTGTATAAATTTCATGAAATGCTTTTGTGAGAAACGCACATGTGTTACTCTCAAATGAGAAACGTCTGTTTGGGATATGTCAAAGTATTGTTAAAAGTGAGAACAGTGTTCCTTGTCTCTATAGAAGCTTTATTTTGAAAGATAATCATGTTCATTTGAAAGTGAATGAAGTTCATGAAATGCTTTTGTGAGAAATGCACATGTCTTTCTCTGAAAAGATAAGCCATTGTTTATGATATGTCAAAGACTTGCCAAAACTAAGAACAGTGTTCCTTTTCTCTGTAGAAGATTTACTTTGAGAGATAATCACGTTCTTTCGAAAGTGTATGAATTTCATGAAATGCTTTTGTGAGAAACGCACATGTGTTACTCTCAAATGAGAAACGTCTGTTTGGGATATGTCAGTGTATTGTTAAAAGTGAGAACAGTGTTCCTTTTCTCTGTAGAAGCTTTACTTTGAAAGATAATCACGTTCATTTGAAAGTGAATGAATTTCATGAAATGCTTTTGTGAGAAACACACATGTGTTTCTCTGAAATGAGAAGACATTGTTTGTGATATGTCACAGAATTGTTAGAATGAGAACTGTGTTCCTTTTCTCTGTAGAAACTTTACTTTGAAAGATAATCACGTTCTTTTGAAAGTGTATGAATTTCATGAAATGCTTTTGTGAGAAACGCACATGTCTTTCTCTGAAAAGATAAGCCATTGTTTGTGATATGTCAAAGACTTGACAAAACTAAGAACATTGTTCCTTTTTGCTGTAGAAGCTTTATTTGAAAGATAATCGCGTTCTTTTGAAAGGATAAGGAATTTCATGAAATGCTCTAGTGAGAAATGCAAATGTGTTTCTCTCAAAAAATAAGCCGTTGTATGGGATAAGTCAAAGCTAGTTAGAAGTGAGAATACTCTTCCTTTTCTTTGTAGAAGCTTTACTTTGAAAGATAATCACGTTCTTTGAAAGTGTATGAATTTCATGAAATGCTTTTCTGTGAAATGCACATGTGTTACTTTGAAATGAGAAACGTCTGTTTGGGATATGTCAAAGTATTGTTAAAAGTGAGAACAGTGTTCCTTGTCTCTATAGCAGCTTTACCTTGAAAGATAATCACGTTCATTTGAAAGTAAATGAATTTCATGAAATGCTTTTGTGAGAAATACACATGTGTTTCCCTGAAATGAGAAGACGTTTTTTTGGGATATGTCACAGAATTGTTAGAAGTGAGAACTGTGTTCCTTGTCTCTGTAGTAACTTTGCTTTGAAAGATAATCACGTTCGTTTGAAAGTGTATGAATTCCATGAAATGCTTTTGTGAGAAACGCACAGTCTTTCTCTGAAAAGAGAAGCCATTGTTTGTGATATGTCAAAGACTTCCCAAAACTAAGAACAGTGTTCCTCTTCTCTGTAGAAGCTTTACTTTGAAAGATAATCATGTTCTTTTGAAAGCAGTAGAATTTCATGAAATGCTTTTGTGAGAAACACACATGTATTACTCTCAAATGAGAAACGTGTTTTTGGGATATGTCAACATATTGTTAAAAGTGAGAACAGTGTTCCTTCTATCTGTAGAAGCTTTACTTTGAAAGATAATCACGTTCATTTGAAAGTGAATGAAGTTCATCAAATGCTTTTGTGAGAAACACACATGTGTTTCTCTGAAATGAGAATGCGTTGTTTGTGATATGTCACAGAATTGTTAGAATGAGAACTGTGATCGTTGTCTCTGTAGAAACTTTGCTTTGAAAGATAATCACGTTTTTTAAAAGTGTATGAATTTCAGGAAATGCTTTTGTGAGAAATGCACATGTCTTTCTCTGAAAAGATAAGCCATTTTTTATGATATGTCAAAGAACTTGCCATAACTAAGAACAGTGTTCCTTTTCTCTGTAGAAGCTTTACTTTGAAAGATAATCACGTTCTTTTGAAAGTGTATGAATTTCATGAAATGCTTTTGTGAGAAACACACATGTGTTTCCCTGAAATGAGAAGACGTTGTTTGTGATATGTCACAGAATTGTTAGAATGAGAACTGTGTTCCTTGTGTCTGTAGAAACTTTGCTTTGAAAGATAATCACTTTCTTTTGAAAGAGTATGAATTTCATGAAATGCTTTTGTGAGAATCGCACATGTCTTTCTCTGAAAAGATAAGCCATTGTTTGTGATATGTCAAAGACTTGACAAAACTAAGAACAGTGTTCCTTTTCTCTTTAGAAAGCTTTCTTTTGAAAGGATAAGAATTTTATGGAATGCTCTAGTGAGAAATGCAAATGTGTTTCTCTTAAAAAAGAAGCCGTTGTATGGGATATGTCAAAGTTAGTTAGAAGTAAGAACACTCTTCCTTTTTTTGTAGAAGCTTTACTTTGAAAGATAATCACGTTCTTTTGAAAGTGTATGAATTTCATGAAATGCTTTTGTGAGAAACACACATGTGTTTTTCTGAAATGAGAAGCTTTTTTGTGATATGTCACAGAATTGTTAGAATGAGAACTGTGTTCCTTGTCTCTGTAGTAACTTAGCTTTGAAAGATAATCACATTCGTTTAAAAGTGTATGAATTCCATGAAATGCTTTTGTGAGAAACGCACGTCTTTCTCTGAAAAGATAAGCCATTGTTTGTGATATGTCAAAGACTTCCCAAAACTAAGAACAGTGTTCCTTTTCTCTGTAGAAGCTTTACTTTCAGAGATAATCATGTTCTTTTGAAAGCAATAGAATTTCATGAAATGCTTTTGTGAGAAACACACATGTGTTACTCTCAAATGAGAAACGTCTGTTTGGGATATGTCAACATATTGTTAAAAGTGAGAACAGTGTTCCTTCTCTCTGTAGAAGCTTTACTTTGAAAGATAATCACGTTCATTTGAAAGTGAATGAAGTTCATCAAATGCTTTTGTGAGAAACGCACATGTGTTACTCTGAAATGAGAAGCGTCTGTTTGGGATATGTCAAAGTATGGTTAAAAGTGAGAACAGTGTTCCTTTCCTCTGTAGAAGCTTTACTTTGAAAGATAATCACGTTCTTTGAAAGCAAAAGAATTTCTTGAAATGCTTTTGTGAGAAACGCACATGTGTTACTCTGAAATGAGAAGCGTCTGTTTGGGATATGTCAAAGTATGGTTAAAAGTGAGAACAGTGTTCCTTTTCTCTGTAGAAGCTTTACTTTGAAAGATAATCACGATCATTTGAAAGTCAGTGAATTTAATGAAATGCTTTTGTGAGAAACGCACATGTGTTACTCTGAAATGAGCAGCGTCTGTTTGGGATATGTCAAAGTATGGTTAAAAGTGAGAACAGTGTTCCTTTTCTCTGTAGAAGCTTTACATTGAAAGATAATCCCGTTCTTTGAAAGCAAAAGAATTTCATGAAATGCTTTTGTGAGAAACGCACATGTGTTACTCTGAAATGAGAAGCGTCTGTTTGGGACATGTCAAAGTATGGATAAAAGTGAGAACAGTGTTCCTTTTCTCTGTAGAAGCTTTACTTTGAAAGATAGTCACGTTCATTGAAAGCAAAAGAATTTCATGAAATGCTTTTGTGAGAAACGCACATGTGTTATTCTGAAATGAGAAGCTTCTGTTTGGGATATGTCAAAGTATGGTTAAAAGTGAGAACAGTGTTCCTTTTCTCTGTAGAAGCTTTACTTTGAAAGATAATCACGTTCTTTGAAAGCAAAAGAATTTCATGATATGCTTTTGTGAGAAACGCACATGTGTTACTCTGAAATGAGAAGCGTCTGTTTGGGATATGTCAAAGTATGGTTAAAAGTGAGAACAGTGTTCCTTTTCTCTGTAGAAGCTTTACTTTGAAAGACAAACATGATCATTTGAAAGTCAGTGAATTTCATGAAATGCTTTTGTGAGAAACCCACATGTGTTACTCTGAAATGAGAAGCATCTGTTTGGGATATGTCAAAGTATGGTTAAAAGTGAGAACAGTGTTCCTTTTCTCTGTAGAAGCTTTACTTTGAAAGATAATCACGATCATTTGAAAGTCAGTGAATTTCATGAAATGCTTTTGTGAGAAACGCACATGTGTTACTCTGAAATGAGAAGCGTCTGTTTGGGATATGTCAAAGTATGGTTAAAAGTGAGAACAGTGTTCCTTTTCTCTGTAGAAGCTTTACATTGAAAGATAATCACATTCATTGAAAGCAAACGAATTTCATGAAATGCTTTTGTGAGAAATGCAAATGTGTTACTCTGAAATGAGAAGCGTCTGTTTGGGTTATGTCAAAGTATGGTTAAAAGTGAGAACAGTGTTCCTTTTCTCTGTAGAAGCTTTACTTTGAATGATAATCACGATCATTTGAAAGTCAGTGAATTTCATGAAATGCTTTTGTGAGAAACGCACATGTGTTACTCTGAAATGAGAAGCGTCTGTTTGGGATATGTCAAAGTATGGTTAAAAGTGAGAACAGTGTTCCTTTTCTCTGTAGAAGCTTTACTTTGAAAGATAATCACGATCATTTGAAAGTCAGTGAATTTCATGAAATGCTTTTGTGAGAAACGCACATGTGTTACTCTGAAATGAGAAGCGTCTGTTTGGGATATGTCAAAGTATGGTTAAAAGTGAGAACAGTGTTCCTTTCCTCTGTAGAAGCTTTACTTTGAAAGATAATCACATTCTTTGAAAGCAAAAGAATTTCATGAAATGCTTTTGTGAGAAACGCAAATGTGTTACTCTGAAATGAGAAGCGTCTGTTTGGGATATGTCAAAGTATGGTTAAAAGTGAGAACAGTGTTCCTATTCTCTGTAGAAGCTTTACTTTGAAAGATAATCACGATCATTTGAAAGTCAGTGAATTTCATGAAATGCTTTTGTGAGAAACGCACATGTGTTACTCTGAAATGAGAAGCGTCTGTTTGGGATATGTCAAAGTATGGTTAAAAGTGAGAACAGTGTTCCTTTTCTCTGTAGAAGCTTTACTTTGAAAGATAATCACGATCATTTGAAAGTCAATGAATTTCATGAAATGCTTTTTTGAGAAACGCACATGTGTTACTCTGAAATGAGAAGCGTCTGTTTGGTATATGTCAAAGTATGGTTAAAAGTGAGAACAGTGTTCCTTTTCTCTGTAGAAGCTTTACTTTTAAAGATAATCTCGATCATTTAAAAGTCAGAGAATTTCATGAAATGCTTTTGTGAGGAACGCACATGTGTTACTCTGAAATGAGAAGCGTCTGTTTGGGATATGTCAAAGTATGGTTAAAAGTGAGAACAGTGTTCCTTTTCTCTGTAGAAGCTTTACTTTGAAAGATAATCACGATCATTTGAAAGTCAGTGAATTTCATGAAATGCTTTTGTGAGAAACGCACATGTGTTACTCTGAAATGAGAAGCGTCTGTTTGGGATATGTCAAAGTATGGTTAAAAGTGAAAACAGTGTTCCTTTTCTCTGTAGAAGCTTTACATTGAAAGATAATCACGTTCTTTGAAAGCAAACGAATTTCATGAAATGCTTTTGTGAGAAACGCACATGTGTTACTCTGAAATGAGAAGCGTCTGTTTGGGATATGTCAAAGTATGGATAAAAATGAGAACAGTGTTCCTTTTCTCTGTAGAAGCTTTACTTTGAAAGATAGTCACGTTCTTTGAAAGCAAAAGAATTTCATGAAATGCTTTTGTGAGAAACGCACATGTGTTACTCTGAAATGAGAAGCGTCTGTTTGGGATATGTCAAAGTATGGGTAAAAGTGAGAACAGTGTTCCTTTTCTCTGTAGAAGCTTTACTTTGAAAGATAGTCACGTTCTTTGAAAGCAAAAGAATTTCATGAAATGGTTTTGTGAGAAACGCACATGTGTTACTCTGAAATGAGAAGCGTCTGTTTGGGATATGTCAAAGTATGGTTAAAAGTGAGAACAGTGTTCCTTTTCTCTGTAGAAGCTTTACTTTGAAAGATAATCACGATCATTTGAAAGTCAATGAATTTCATGAAATGCTTTTGTGAGAAACGCACATGTGTTACTCTGAAATGAGAAGCGTCTGTTTGGTATATGTCAAAGTATGGTTAAAAGTGAGAACAGTGTTCCTTTTCTCTGTAGAAGCTTTACTTTTTAAAGATAATCTCGATCATTTGAAAGTCAGAGAATTTCATGAAATGCTTTGTGAGGAACGCACATGTGTTACTCTGAAATGAGAAGCGTCTGTTTGGGATATGTCAAAGTATGGTTAAAAGTGAGAACAGTGTTCCTTTTCTCTGTAGAAGCTTTACTTTGAAGGATAATCACGTTCTTTGAAAGCAAAAGAATTTCATGATATGCTTTTGTGACAAACGCACATGTGTTACTCTGAAATGAGAAGCGTCTGTTTGGGATATGTCAAAGTATGGTTAAAAGTGAGAACAGTGTTCCTTTTCTCTGTAGAAGCTTTACTTTGAAAGACAATCATGACCATTTGAAAGTCAAAGAATTTCATGAAATGCTTTTGTGAGAAACGCACATGTGTTACTCTGAAATGAGAAGCGTCTGTTTGGGATATGTCAAAGTATGGTTAAAAGTGAGAACAGTGTTCCTTTTCTCTGTAGAAGCTTTACTTTGAAAGATAATCACGATCATTTGAAAGTCAGTGAATTTCATGAAATGCTTTTGCGAGAAACGCACATGTGTTACTCTGAAATGAGAAGCGTCTGTTTGGGATATGTCAAATTATGGACAAAAGTGAGAACCGTGTTCCTTTTCTCTGTAGAAGCTTTACTTTGAAAGATAATGATTGTTATTTGAAGGCAAAAGAATTTCATGAAATGCTTTTGTGAGAAACGCACATGTGTTACTCTGAAATGAGAAGGGATATGTCAAAGTATGGTTAAAAGTGAGAACATTGTTCCTTTTCTCTGTAGAAGCTTTACTTTGAAAGATAATCATGATCATTTGAAAGTCAGTGAATTTCATGAAATGCTTTTGTGAGAAACGCACATGTGTTACTCTGAAATGAGAAGCGTCTGTTTGGGATATGTCAAAGTATGGTTAAAAGTGAGAACAGTGTTCCTTTTCTCTGTAGAAGCTTTACTTTGAAAGATAATCACGTTCTTTGAAAGCAAAAGTATTTCATGAAATGCTTTTGTGAGAAACGCACATGTGTTACTCTGAAATGAGAAGCGTCTGTTTGGGATATGTCAAAGTATGGTTAAAAGTGAGAACAGTGTTCCTGTTCTCTGTAGAAGCTTTACTTTGAAAGATAATCACGTTCTTTTAAAGCCAAAAGTATTTCATGAAATGCTTTTGTGAGAAACGCACATGTGTTACTCTGAAATGAGAAGCGTCAGTTTGGGATATGTCAAAGTATGGTTAAAAGTGAGAACAGTGTTCCTTTTCTCTGTAGAAGCTTTATATTGAAAGATAATCACGTTCTTTGAAAGCAAACGAATTTCATGAAATGCTTTTGTGAGAAACGCACATGTGTTACTCTGAAATGAGAAGCGTCTGTTTGGGATATGTGAAAGTATGGATAAACGTGAGAACAGTGTTCCTTTTCTCTGTAGAAGCTTTACTTTGAAAGATAGTCACGTTCTTTGAAAGCAAAAGAATTTCATGAAATGCTTTTGTGAGAAACGCACATGTGTTACTCTGAAATGAGAAGCGTCTGTTTGGGATATGTCAAAGTATGGTTAAAAGTGAGAACAGTGTTCCTTTCCTCTGTAGAAGCTTTACTTTGAAAGATAATCACGATCATTTGAAAGTCAGTGAATTTCATGAAAGGCTTTTGTGAGAAACGCACATGTGTTACTCTGAAATGAGAAGCGTCTGTTTGGGATATGTCAAAGTATGGTTAAAAGTGAGAACCGTGTTCCTTTTCTCTGTAGAAGCTTTACTTTGAAAGATAATGATTGTTATTTGAAGGCAAAAGAATTTCATGAAGTGCTTTTGTGAGAAACGCACATGTGTTACTCTGAAATGAGAAGGGATATGTCAAAGTATGGTTAAAAGTGAGAACATTGTTCCTTTTCTCTGTAGAAGCTTTACTTTGAAAGATAATCATGATCATTTGAAAGTCAGTGAATTTCATGAAATGCTTTTGTGAGAAACGCACATGTGTTACTCTGAAATGAGAAGCGTCTGTTTGGGATATGTCAAAGTATGGTTAAAAGTGAGAACAGTGTTCCTTTTCTCTGTAGAAGCTTTACTTTGAAAGATAATCACGTTCTTTGAAAGCAAAAGTATTTCATGAAATGCTTTTGTGAGAAACGCACATGTGTTACTCTGAAATGAGAAGCGTCTGTTTGGGATATGTCAAAGTATGGTTAAAAGTGAGAACAGTGTTCCTGTTCTCTGTAGAAGCTTTACTTTGAAAGATAATCACGTTCTTTTAAAGCAAAAGTATTTCATGAAATGCTTTTGTGAGAAACGCACATGTGTTACTCTGAAATGAGAGGCGTCTGTTTGGGATATGTCAAAGTATGGTTAAAAGTGAGAACAGTGTTCCTTTCCTCTGTAGAAGCTTTACTTTGAAAGATAATCACGATCATTTGAAAGTCAGTGAATTTCATGAAATGCTTTTGTGAGAAACGCACATGTGTTACTCTGAAATGAGAAGCGTCTGTTTGGGATATGTCAAAGTATGGTTAAAAGTGAGAACAGTGTTCCTTTTCTCTGTAGAAGCTTTATATTGAAAGATAATCACGTTCTTTGAAAGCAAAACGAATTTCATGAAATGCTTTTGTGAGAAACGCACATGTGTTACTCTGAAATGAGAAGCGTCTGTTTGGGATATGTCAAAGTATGGATAAACGTGAGAACAGTGTTCCTTTTCTCTGTAGAAGCTTTACTTTGAAAGATAGTCACGTTCTTTGAAAGCAAAAGAATTTCATGAAATGCTTTTGTGAGAAACGCACATGTGTTACTCTGAAATGAGAAGCGTCTGTTTGGGATATGTCAAAGTATGGTTAAAAGTGAGAACAGTGTTCCTTTTCTCTGTAGAAGCTTTATATTGAAAGATAATCACGTTCATTTGAAAGTCAGTGAATTTCATGAAATGCTTTTGTGAGAAACGCACATGTGTTACTCTGAAATGAGAAGCGTCTGTTTGGGATATGTCAAAGTATGGATAAAAGTGAGAACAGTGTTCCTTTTCTCTGTAGAAGCTTTACTTTGAAAGATAGTCACGTTCTTTGAAAGCAAAAGAATTTCATGAAATGCTTTTGTGAGAAACGTACATGTGTTACTCTGAAATGAGAAGCGTCTGTTTGGGATATGTCAAAGTATGGTTAAAAGTGAGAACAGTGTTCCTTTTCTCTGTAGAAGCTTTACTTTGAAAGATAATCACGTTCTTTGAAAGCAAAAGAATTTCATGAAATGCTTTTGTGAGAAACGCACACGTGTTACTCTGAAATGAGAAGCGTCTGTTTGGGATATGTCAAAGTATGGTTAAAAGTGAGAACAGTGTTCCTTTTCTCTGTAGAAGCTTTACTTTGAAAGATAATCACGATCATTTGAAAGTCAGTGAATTTCATGAAAGGCTTTTGTGAGAAACGCACATGTGTTACTCTGAAATGAGAAGCGTCTGTTTGGTATATGTCAAAGTATGGTTAAAAGTGAGAACAGTGTTCCTTTTCTCTGTAGAACCCTTTACTTTGAAAGATAATCACGATCATTTGAAAGTCAGTGAATTTCATGAAATGCTTTGTGAGGAACGCACATGTGTTACTCTGAAATGAGAAGCGTCTGTTTGGGATATGTCAAAGTATGGTTAAACGTGAGAACAGTGTTCCTTTTCTCTGTAGAAGCTTTACTTTGAAAGATAATCACGTTCTTTGAAAGCAAAAGAATTTCATGATATGCTTTTGTGAGAAACGCACGTGTTACTCTGAAATAAGAAGGGATATGTCAAAGTATGGTTAAAAGTGAAAACATTGTTCCTTTTCTCCTTAGAATCTTTACTTTGAAAGATAATCATGATCATTTGAAAGTCAGTGAATTTCATGAAATGCTTTTGTGAGAAACGTACATGTGTTACTCTGAAATGAGAAGCGTCTGTTTGGGATATGTCAAAGTATGGTTAAAAGTGAGAACAGTGTTCCTATTCTCTGTAGAAGATTTACTTTGAAAGATAATCACGATCATTTGAAAGTCAGTGAATTTCATGAAATGCTTTTGTGAGAAACGCACATGTGTTACTCTGAAATGAGAAGCGTCTGTTTGGGATATGTCAAAGTATGGTTAAAAGTGAGAACAGTGTTCCTTTTCTCTGTAGAAGCTTTACATTGAAAGATAATCACATTCATTGAAAGCAAACGAATTTCATGAAATGCTTTTGTGAGAAACGCACATGTGTTACTCTGAAATGAGAAGCGTCTGTTTGGGATATGTCAAAGTATGGTTAAAAGTGAGAACAGTGTTCCTTTTCTCTGTAGAAGCTTTACTTTGAAAGATAATCACGATCATTTGAAAGTCAGTAAATTAAATGAAATGCTTTTGTGAGAAACGCACATGTGTTACTCTGAAATGAGAAGCGTCTGTTTGGGATATGTCAAAGTATGGTTAAAAGTGAGAACAGTGTTCCTTTTCTCTGTAGAAGCTTTACTTTGAAAGATAATCACGTTCTGTGAAAGCAAAAGAATTTCATGAAATGCTTTTGTGAGAAACGCACATGTGTTACTCTGAAATGAGAAGCGTCTGTTTGGGATATGTCAAAGTATGGTTAAAAGTGAGAACAGTGTTCCTATTCTCTGTAGAAGCTTTACTTTGAAAGATAATCACGATCATTTGAATGTCAGTGAATTTCATGAAATGCTTTTGTGAGAAACGCACATGTGTTACTCTGAAATGAGAAGGGATATGTCAAGTATGGTTAAAAGTGAGAACAGTGTTCCTTTTCTCTGTAGAAGCTTTACTTTGAAAGATAGTCATGATCATTTGAAAGTCAGTGAATTTCATGAAATGCTTTTGTGAGAAACGCACATGTGTTACTCTGAAATGAGAAGCGTCTGCTTGGGATATGTCAAAGTATGGTTAAAAGTGAGAACAGTGTTCCTTTTCTCTGTAGAAGCTTTACTTTGAAAGATAATCACGATCATTTGAAAGTCAGTGAATTTCATGAAATGCTTTTGTGAGAAACGCACATGTGTTACTCTGAAATGAGAAGCGTCTGTTTGGGATATGTCAAAGTATGGTTAAAAGTGAGAACAGTGTTCCTTTTCTCTGTAGAAGCTTTACATTGAAAGATAATCACATTCATTGAAAGCAAACGAATTTCATGAAATGCTTCTGTGAGAAACGCACATGTGTTACTCTGAAATGAGAAGCGTCTGTTTGGGATATGTCAAAGTATGGAAAAAAGTGAGAACAGTGTTCCTATTCTCTGTAGAAGCTTTACTTTGAAAGATAATCACGATCATTTGAAAGTCAGTGAATTTCATGAAATGCTTTTGTGATAAACGCACATGTGTTACTCTGAAATGAGAAGGGATATGTCAAAGTATGGTTAAAAGTGAGAACATTGTTCCTTTTCTCTGTAGAAGCTTTAATTTGAAAGATAATCATGATCATTTGAAAGTCAGTGAATTTCATGAAATGCTTTTGTGAGAAACGCACATGTGTTACTCTGAAATGAGAAGCGTCTGTTTGGGATATGTCAAAGTATGGTTAAAAGTGAGAACAGTGTTCCTTTTCTCTGTAGAAGCTTTACTTTGAAAGATAATCACGATCATTTGAAAGTCAGTGAATTTCATGAAATGCTTCTGTGAGAAACGCACATGTGTTACTCTGAAATGAGAAGCGTCTGTTTGGGATATGTCAAAGTATGGTTAAAAGTGAGAACAGTGTTCCTTTTCTCTGTAGAAGCTTTACTTTGAAAGATAATCACGATCATTTGAAAGTCAATTGAATTTCATGAAATGCTTTTGTGGCATGTTCTCTGAAATGAGAAAAAAAAAAAAGGGATATGTCAAAGTATGGTTAAAGTGAAGGTATTGTTCGGATGCACTATATGCCGAAGCTTTACTTTGAAAGATAGTCATGATCATTTGAAAGTCAGTGAATTTCATGAAATGCTTTGTGGCTTGCCCACATGTGTTCACTCTGAAATGAGAAGCGTCTGCTTAGGATATGTCAAAGTATGGTTAAAAGTGAGAACAGTGTTCACTTTTCTCTGCCAAAGCTTTACTTTGAAAGATAATCACGTCAATTTAGAGTCAAGTGAATTTCATGAAATGCTTTATTAGGAAAGCACATGTTACTCTGAAATGAGAAGCGTCTGTTTGGGATATGTCAAAGTGGTTAAAAGTGAGAACCATGTTCCTTTTCTCTGTAGAAGCTTACTTTGAAAGATAATGATTGTTATTTCGGAAGCAAAAAGAATTTCATGAAGTGCTTTTGTAAGAAAGCACATGTGTTACTCTGAAATGATAGGGGGGATATATCAAAGTATGGTTAAAAGTGAGAACATTGTTCCTTTTCTCTGTAGAAGCTTTACTTTGAAAGATAATCATGATCATTTGAAAGTCAGTGAATTTCATGAAATGCTTTTTGTGAGAAACACTTATGTGTTCCTCTGAAATGAGAAGCGTCTGTTTGGGATATGTCAAAAGTGGTTAAAAGTGAAGACAGTGTTCCTTTCCTCTGTAGAAGCTTTACTTTGAAGATAATCCCCGATATTTTGAAAACAAGCGAATTTCATGAAATACTTTGTGAAAGCGCACATGTGTTACTCTGAAATGAGAAGCGTCTGTTTAGGATATGTCAAAGTATGGATAAACGTGAGAACAGTGTTCCTTTTC